>JAJIZL010094402.1:0-24611 GCA_023969395.1 Amblyomma maculatum | reverse complement strand
GTCCAAGCTCAGCTAGATTACAATAACGAAAGACCGTGTGGAAGTTCAGCTTTCTTGAGCATGCCAGTTGATTATGAGTCATTGGTGCAATACTGCGTGATGCAATTATCAACACATAGAAGATAGTGATGTAATTCTCAGATGCATAGCAAAATCATTCTTTAAAGTTCATGTACCGTAGTTCCCTAGAGAACACCTTTACTATATTTTTGGCAATAAATTAAAACTCACGAACCTACAAGCGTGCTCATAGAAGATATGCGAATATGTTGACAATGTAGTTTCGTTTTAAATTATGCTAAAGAAAATGCTTTCAAAACACTTTACCTTTAAAAAATGGCAATTTCCGTCAATTTGAGGATTTTCGGGTTTCCTGTGCGCATCCTGCACTGCATAATTGGGATGATAGATTATCTATGGCATGCTGTTCTGCTTGACAGTAGAAGAAAGGGAACAAGAAACATGAGCAGCAAACGAAGAAGATAACACGGATAATATACAGGATATTTCATCGGCCATTTATACGAATCTGTTTCTTCGAACCTTATAGCCACCTTCTTAGTTGTTTTGATGAGATTTTAATTTATTTTCTACAGATATTTCTCGTTTTTAGAGCACAGTGCGGTTTGCTACCGCTTACCTTTTTCAAGATTAACATACCGCGTCAATTTTCAACACTGTTATTTTTTTTTAATAACGTTGTTTATTGCCTCAGGGCATAATGAAATAAGTAAAAACTTAAAGGGGGTATTAAATGAAAGAAAAATGATTAGCTGTTCTAATAAAGTTCAAGAGAGAGCGATGATAAGGCCCTTGAGTCCATGCAATGTATGAAGATGAGTTTCTTCACTGTTTATTCAGGTCAAATGTTCTCATTTTGTGCTCAATAACGCATAATCAATCCCCGGGCACGTGGAGTTTCCCCCTCCGGCGCACAAGAATACGGAAGGTGCCGTAGTTAAGGGCTGTGGAGTAATTTCGACCACCTGGCGATACATAACTTGCCCCGCCGCGGTGGTGCAGTGTTTAAAAGAGGTTCGACTACTGTGCGGAGTATCTGGGTTCTAATCCGACCGCCGGCGACTGCGTTTCTATGAAAGCTAAACAGAGAGGTTTGCGCATACTGTGCGGACTCAGTGCACGTTAAAGATCCCCAGGTGATCGATATTACTTCGTAGTCCTGCACTACGGTGTCTTTCCGCTTTTATTCTCAGCTTCCTCCGTTCTTTTGCAGCGCGGTTAGGGTGCACACAGAAAGTAAAGAGGGGATGGTTGTTCCTGGCCCTATGGGGCGGTGACTGGTAAGTCAACGCCGCTTGCGGCGGGGGCCAGCCTGCCACCAAATTTTTATCTGTTGTTAGCCGTCATTGCACCCGCCACCGCTTAGGTGGGGGATGACGGCTGTTGCGGCGCGCGCCTTTCTCTCCCTCTTCTTTTCCTTTCTTCTCTACTTTCTCTTATGTCCGCACGAGGCAGTGGTTCTTTTCCTTTCTTCTCTACTTTCTCTCATGTCCGCACGAGGCAGTGGATGTCTCCCCGCCGGGGTGGTGCAGTGGTAAGACGCCCGACTACTGTGCCGGAGTACTCGGGTTCGAACCCGACCTCGGCGGCTGCGTCTCGATGGAGGCGAAACGAAGAGGCGTCGTGTGCTGTGCGATGTCAGCGCGCTTTAAAGATCCCCAGGTGGTCGAAATTACTCCGTAGCCCTCCACTACGGCTCCTCTTTCTCTCTTTCCACTTTCACTCCCATCTTCCTCCCTTCCCTTACGGTGCGGTTGCGGTGTCCACAGAAATCAAGTGGGACAGTTACAGCGCCTTTCCTTTCCTATAAATAAATCAGCAGTGGATGTGGCTCAGCTACAGAGCCAGTCGCAGGCCCATGCACTTTCTTTTCCTTCTTCCCACAGCTACAACAAAAACACAGAAAGTGTGACAGATATTGCGCCTTTCCTTTCCTGCAAGCCTATTATCATTATATTGTCACGTGGTGGTGACAAGGTCGATGACACAAATGAAGAGTCGGTGATTGAACTGAAGAAACTCTTTATTGGGCTGGCTCGCGCCCGCAAAAGAACTAAGCAACTCGGCGGCGGCGATAGCAACAAACGTGCTCGTCGATCGTCGAACAAAGAATGCCCATCGCACTCGTCAACGCTCAATTTAAAGGCTGCTCAGAGCAATCTAGATAACCTCGCAAACTGCTAGTAGCACAACCTGGAACATTGTAGAAACATACGCGACTGATCGGAATCTTCGAGGTAGATCTCGGCGCATCGTTCGCGACAAAGAAAATGATAACGCGTCGTATCGCGACAACGAGCATGAAGAAACACGGGATACAGAATTGATAAGCGCGCCAGAATAACAATGATAAGGCCGCATGCCAGCGGCTGTCGAACAGGAACAAATAAAGGTTTAAACAGTTCATGGCAATATCATCTTTAACGTGCACTGAGATCATACACACAGCACGCAGATTCCTCTCTGTTTCACCTCCACCCAATTGCAACCGCTGGCGGTTGCGTTCGAACCCGAATATTCCGGATGGTAGCTGCCCATCTTAAGCATTGAGCCACAGTGCAATTAACGATTTTACATGCACTTCATGTTTTTTAGCTAAGGAAGAGGCGGAGCGGCTATAGATACACCCATTGAGAGGTCGGGGCGCCTCATAGCTACGGATGCCGTGGCCCCTATCACAAAACTGCATTTGTTCATCAGGTCGATGTAGTAATCGGCGAGCCAAAAAACGCTGTAAGAAATTACGAATAGTGGAGGATGACAGAGACTGCCATCCGTATATTAAACACGATAGGAGGACCCAAAGGGCTGGTTCGGCTCGTTCGGCACTAGCACGCCGTGGACGTACAGGAAACGAGGAGGCTCTTTCGGTCACCCGAAGTTTCACTTACCGTTCAGCCCCTAGAGCCTTCCAAAATACCGAAGCTATAAACAGCAAAGAGGATGAGCACGCACAGCAGGAAATAACACTACATACTGCAGTCTAGATCGACACATTTATCCGCCATCGGACAGAACCCTCAATACGAAATAGGAGGTCGTGTGGAGAAAATTACAGACAAGGATTTTTCCCAAGCCAGTACTCTACAGCAAGTGGCATCCTGAAGTATTCAGGTCAAAGTTAAAATTTTGGTACGAGGCAACAGCCTTGGTCCGCACGCTGTGGACATGTCCGACTAATACGACAGCTCGCGCACTTTAGAATACTCGGTTTCTCTGCAGCCCAGATTCTAACATCCAGCAGGACATCACCGGTCAAGCCCTTGCTGCTGATCTATGTCCCAAGGAATTCCAGCCGACCGCTAGGGGTGACGGTGCAGAGGGATTCATCTAATGGCATTCATTGAGTGGTGTGTCAATGAAGCTGCTGCACTCTCTCTCTCTCTCTCTCTCTCTCTCTCTCTCTCTCTCTCTCTCTCTATCTATCTATCTATCTATCTCTCTCCAAAGCTCGGCATGTACAAGGCTCAACATACTTCACTGGGTCTGACTATGTGAAGTGGTGCTTTCGCTATTAAATAATTTTATGTTTAAGCTGGTTATATCGGTGATACCATGCGAAAGGCCTGCTTAATTAGCAGACCAAAGCACATAAGCTGTGACGTCACGATGTTGCGGGCGAATCAGAGGCAAGGCACTAAAGATCAAAGATTGTTGCCAGGCTTCAGGCGTTAGTATGAATGCTTTCGCACTGTCCTCTTCGGTTAGCATTTGTAGCGGTTTTCGCCCGACACAATGAGAGTTGCCCAAAGCCCGGACGTTTGTTGGGCATTATTAAAGTTTTAGGATGACGACATCAGTACAATATATAAGGCTGAAATAAGGTGCTACAAATCATATCATAGGAAGCACGTCCATAGTACGAGTAAAATCCGTTTTTTTATGAAGTGTTTGTTTGAGATATCATAACATGAAAGCCATATGATGCAGCTCATTAGCATACCCAAAGAGGAAAATTTCACGCATAAGTCATAGCACAGTCTAGGTTCAAGTAGTTTGTCACGAAATAGACGAAATAGATGTGTGTGTGTGTGTGTGTTTTTTTTTTTTTTCGCCGACAGATGTACTTTAAGTGCCCCGCTAAAATATGTTTTTGCTGATGCAATAACATCGAAAGGACTATGACCTGTTATTGAGCTCTCCGCTACTGTACTATGATCCAGAAACACATTGACGTAAACTCCGATCTGTACGACGGAGTCATTTTAGGTATATCTGAAGTGCGCAAAATATTGAGAGTAGTATTCGCAAAGCTTCACATGGTGATTGTTGTAGGACTACGTGTTTATAGCAGACGGGTCTTTCCATTGTTACGTCTGTTTTGTTTTTTGTTTGTTTTTTAATCATAATCTACGACGCCCCAAGCATGTGTTTATTTATTTTATCATACCTAATATTCGGCGTACTTCATGAGAACTGTAAGAAGTTACGGCAGGTCGGTAGAAGCCGTGAAGTACGGCGGAATATTATGCTGAATTGGGCCAGCAAGAAGGTGACTACAGCCTCTGACTGTTAGGGCATCACGATAAGATATGTAATGGTCACCCTACGAACACTTTATGAAATTCGAGGATAAGGTGATTGCAGTCTTTAGATGTCTGGACAAAACATTTGAGATTCGCGATGGCCAACCCATAAAGGCATTCTGAAATCCTAGAGAAGATCGAGTTTACATTAACCATGCTTCCAGTTATAATTTTTGACAGTGACTCGCGGTTTTTCGATGGGGCGTTATAACCGAAAGCATCTCTGCTTTTTTCATACTCATAATTTCTGGGCAAGAGCATTTTTTGGCACGAAGCTGTATTTAGGATCAGTCTTTTAGCATGTTGTAAAATGCTTCCCTCAGCAGGCTCGTAGTTTCTTTTTTTTTTTGTTTTTTTTTTGCAATCAACGTTTTTGCGATCGTCAAAAACGTTCCCTATTGGTCTTTTATGACACTTAAATTTAAGCAGTGCGAGCGATGTTACAGTGATTTTGAGTGATTTTTTTCATAATACCACTGCATTTCTCATACAGTACCCCGGCTTTTAGCCCAGGTAGGAAGGAGCTCGAACGCGATGGTTCCTGGCCCATTTTCAACAAAAAAAGTCACTAGGCAGTAAATGTGATAAAAGCAGATATTCTGCTCTAAACATAGCTCCTACAGAGACGCTCGAGCGAGAACATAGGGGGCTAAACAGGGACGTTATCAGAAGAAACTGATATAGGCTCAAGGCGCACTATGAGGCTCGCCTGGCTAGGTTGCCAGCGCTCCATGGTAAATCCGCTAGCATTCAGTTTATTTTAAGCTGAAACCGTACTTATTGTCGCGTGAGGAAATCTTATTGTAACGCAATTGTAAAATAAGCATTTAACAGGGGTGGAATGCAGCGCTACAGTTTGGTGTACATTTTTCCACCAATCACCCGCGCGCTGAAAACAAAGTGCCTCATGCGTTCACATTCTTCCATTTTGAGTACATTGTTACATCTCCAGCTGCTGCCCGATTGTCTAAAGGTGTCTTACAGTTCCACATATCTTATCGATCGAATTTTATGGACGCTCTCAAACATAGAATACTTTGGTAATTTATTTTGTTCACTTTTATTTCACTTTGGTTACTTGCCACTTTCACAGTTCTCTTTATTGTTAATTGTCAATCATATTATTTTTTTCTATTTTAGACCCCGTTACTCTCGGCGTGAAAGGATATTTTTTCAATAACCACCAGTGTTTAATATTATTAGGTTTCTATATTGGGCTCATTAGGCAATTGATGTGCTTTTGAGACCAAGAAATTGGTGTCTAGCATATTCCATTTCTTCCGAAATACCAACACCCGATAATATCTCAGTTACTCATTCTCGTCCTTAAACCAGACATATTCTGCAAGTAGAAGGAAGTGATGTACCTGGCGCAAAAATACGGCCGAATAAATGTACCAATAAAAAGATCTGTAGCGTTCGCGTTTTCCCGCTTGGTGAAAATGCGTGAGCAGATGCCATCTCTCCTTTCTGCGTTCATCGGGTGAGTCGGATAGCTCTTGTGACCATTTACTCGCAGCTACAGCTTCAACGTTAAAGCTGAACCACCATTTTTTTTTTTCGAGGTCTGTCTGACACGGTCAGAATTAAGACGCAATCATTGTAAATTAGCCATGCATCCGTCACTGTACCTTCCTCAGTTTCTGTATTTATTTCGCCGTATACTACTCGTATTGCTGACTGCAATACCGGATCCACTCAGGCATTGTGTAAGCGGCCACTGGATATAGCGATACAAAATTCTCACTTAACCAAGCCGTGCGAGCACGCGCGCCAGTGCTCGCACGACTGAGTGTAAGCTAAATAAAATATTAAAATGCATGAGCATACTGGTTACTTTTCCTCGCACTTATAAAATTGGTTTATCCGGTGACATGCATGATCACTGCATCACGTTCTAAAGGACACATCCGGAGCTGCTTATTACACGGTCATAAGCTGTCATAAGCTATGCTGTCATGCCCTTAGTTCAACTTGACCCCCATCATTTTGTGCAAGCAAAAAATGGTCAATGGCAAACTAAATCGTTGTCTTCTGTTCCAGGTTTCAAGTGGACAGCATGTCAGAACCCATTCACGGAGGTACCCACTTGGACTCACCGGTGCACTTTTACAAGGACGGTTGGGACGCCACTCAGATACCGCTTGAGAGGTTGCTGTTCCTTCCTGTAGCTCGCGTTGATGTGCAGGCGCAGGCCTCACAGAATTCTGAATACTTACTTACTGTGGATGACATCCTGAAGTGGGAGCTTCGGAACGGGCACCTTTCGGATGGCTGCCTCTTTGTGGCCCACACAGGACACTCTAAGGTAAGGCTTTCGCTTTCGCTTACGACAATAACTCGCCCGACGGAAAGAACATGCTCTTCGTGTTTTTGGCCTTCTTCCGGCGTAACAGTGATACAGAAGCCCTAGCCTATTCTTCTTCATATACTTTAGTATGTCCAATTCTATGTCCAGTACTATCCACAGCTTGCTTAGAGGAAGTATTCAAAGACTTGGAATGGGAGCAGTTAGAGATAAGGGTAGATAGAGAATACCTCAGTAATCTGCGATTTACTGATGACATTACCTTGCTAAATAACTAAGGAAATGAACTGCAAAGAATGATTGGTGACCTAGACAGGAAAATTTAAAAGGTAGAATTGAAAATCAATATGCAGAAGACTAAGGTAATGTTCAACAGCCTCGGGAAGGAACAGCAGTTTACGTTAGGTAGCGAAGCACTGGAAGTAGTAAGCGAATATGTCTACTTAGGACTGGTAGTAACCGCAGATCCGGACCATGAAAAGGAAATAACAAGAATAATAAGATTGGGACGGAGCGCATTTGGCAAGTACTCGCAGATTATGACTAGCAGCGTACCGGTATCGCTCAAGAGGAACGTATACAACAGTTGCATCTTACCTGTACTCACCTATGGGGCTGAAACGTGCAGGCTAACCAAGAGGGTTCTTCTTAACTTGAGGACAATGCAGAGGGCTATGGAACAAAAAATGGTAGGGATAACATTAAGAGACAGGAAGCGTGCAGAGTGGGTCTGAGAAATAACTCAAGTTACTGACATTCTAGTGGAAATTAAGAAGAAATGGGCATAGGCAGGACATGTAGTGCGAAGAGAAGATGATCGATGGTCGTTTAGGGTAACACACTGGATTCCAAGAGAAGGGAAGCGTAGCAGGGGACGGCAGAAAGTTAGGTGGGCGGACGAGGTTAAGAAGTTCACATGAATGAAGTGGATGCAGCTAGCACAGAATCGGGTTAATTGAAGAAATATGGAAGAGGCCTTCACCCTGCAGTGGGTATAGTTAGGCTGCTGATGATGATGATGTCCAATTCGGGGCCCACCTTGAACACATCATCAGGAATGGCACGTTCTCTGACCCTTATATGCGGCCTAACCTGCTAATATGTAAACTCGAGTACGAACGTCTGTGGACCACGCAAACTGCAAACAAAGCGTGTCGCTCTCATATCGACCGGGAGTCTCGGACCATACTGGTCGATTTGAAAGTTAGTATTTAGTTCTTTCTTGGGTGCTAGAGAAATAAGGTGATAATTCGTTTACACCGTGAACCTAGTCTAATATCTCCAGATATACAGTCAAGAAACTTTTGTCCCCAATAGTACACTCTCAAAAGGTCGAAGCGCAAGGGTCTTGCTTCCAAATTTGTCGGGGGACCTCTTGTGGCATCCGTGGATGCCCGAGCTTACGAAAGGAACAGGAACAGCTCTCCTTACTTCTAAGAAATCAGAAGTGTTGGCAATGCAGTTACGCATTAGGAAAGGAAACACTCTGGTATCTGTACTTTTTATAAATGTCGATAGCCTGCATCCTTTGTGAAAAGTGCAAATATCAATGTGCTTTCGTCTGAGCCAAATTGAAGTTGCTCGTTGCGGTGGTCGCTGGCGCAATAGGTGTTAATGATGGATGCACTCACACAGCATTGGCCCAACCGCACGGCATACATGGGAATTGACTCCAATGGTAACAAGCACTTCCCGGCGATAGATCCGGAGGCCGCAGTTTTCCTGGCGAACAAGCGAAGCGTGTTCGGCGTGGGCTTGGACACTCCGTCTGCGGACGCCGGCAGTGGCTCGGCCGCTCACCGAGCCTTGATGCGCATCAACGTTTTCGTCCTGGAAAACCTTGTCGGCCTAGAGCAGATACCTGAAAGGGGAGCCTACGCCCTAGTGCTTCCTCTCAAACTAGATGGCGCCAGCGGATCACCCGTACGCGTGGTCGCCCTGGTGCCATGAAGCAGAAACAAAAACAATGCTTTTATTTGTCTTAATTGTTCAGTTCATTACCGCAATACAACAGGAGTGTAGAACGGTAACGTCGTTATACCTGTCACGTGGACCTTCACGATAAAGTACAGTAGTCTGTCTGTCTACGTTAGACAAAAATTTGTGGCCACGATAAATAAAAAAAAAAATGTTGCTTCTATAATCTTCATTGATTTTCCTTCACTTTTGTTGCTGATCGCTAGAAAATGTCTTTCCTAATCTCATGTTGGTGGCAGCTCAGTATCTGAGGGCCGCAGCTGTTCCTTCGTGCTGGTCTTTTCGGTGTCATCCGACTCATCGGTGATTCAATAGGTTTCACTTGTTTAGCAGTATTCCGTAATCATGTTTTCACCACATCAGACCTCAAGGTAAGTAATGGGGGCTGGTATTTTCTTTCTTTACTGCATTTTGTTTTTCTGCGATTGTCACGACTCGATTTTGCTATTAAGTCTTGTAAAAGGTGCGCTGGCATCCTCGACCTTTGGCAAGGTCTTGGCGGCGCCCTTGACATCCCGCTTGGAATGGAGCCACTTACAGACGTTACACGCTTATCATCACTCCTTACTGTGAGATTTCAGTGTCGCTAAGAATTTGAAACTTCCGTCGAATGACCTTCCTGAAGATTGGAATACGTCCAACCGGGTCTTTCTATAGTAACTGGATATGCAGGCCAGCTACTGCCTAACTTCTGGCAGCCGATTGCGCTTTATTTTGTTGCGCTCTCAAGCTTCTATTTTATTGTTATGGAGGCGCGTGGCCCATGTCGTTATCTTCCACACTCACTGCGTCTGCTATCCGGGCCTCCTGGCATCGCTGTAGCTTTCCTTCGCCGGAAAAAAGAAACCTTCGGGTAGTCGAGCTATTTGAATCGAACCTCGATTTGCACAAGTCGCAGACCTCATAGCACTGCTCACTGAACCTCCGATCTGACTGACTCATGACAAGTGACGATGGCCATGTGTAAACTAGTTATATTCTACTACACATTATATAAACCTTCACAACTAACAGTCCAATCTTACTGCTATATACCACGTTATATTTTGCTTCCATGTTTTGCTTCCACGTTTTGTGGACACGTTTCCGCGAACATAGCCAGGTAAGGCTTTCGCCTTAATAATTTGCGCAGGATTCGAATAAGGTCCCCGTAACATTTTTCTTGAACGACTGTTCGAAAAAAGCTGGTCCCACAGCGATGCTCCGAATCATTCTAAAGTATGCGCGTGGTAATAATGCTTTCAGTGCCGCTACGCGGTCCGTTAAAGTAGCAGTTATCATAATGCTTAACGTGGTCTGTAATATCGAACGACATGGCAAGACTTATGAAAGTTCAACAAACCTTGTTTTCATGCCCGATCTCGGAAGTTGGGGCTCACACTTAGCTGTCGCCTGCTTCATATCCGAAGGTATTGCTGCAGACGGATGATTCTCGTCATCAATGAGCAAATATATAATTTTTCTGCACGGCTAACTTCACGCACAGATAGTTCACATACTGTATTCGTGTTGTAAGCTAGTGTTGGTTCGTTGAACAGCTTATTTATGCACCTATGCATAACTTCATATGTTACATAGTCTTGCCGAAGCATCGCCAATGAGGCTTCAGCGTCTCAGAGTGTTGCTCTTTTTTTTTATATTCGCAAAAGTGGCGAATACTGGTACCAGTATTTGATTAGTATTTAATTCAACTCTGAGTTATTTGGTAGTGAAGCCACACTATTCGTATTCAGTTCGCTAGGAAAGCTACATTATTCGTATTCCATTCGGTTGTTGAATTGGTCACTCACCGAGTAACATGGACTTTCTAAGAGCCTATCAGTGTAATATGTGCTATTTTAACATTGTACTATTGCAACGTGCCATCAGACCAGCCTACCTGATTCCACCGAAAAGAAAGGCGTCTTAAAGACCTAAAGACTTAAAGGCGAAATATTAATAGTTTTTCGGTATAGTCGTGAGCATGTCGTAAGAGGTGATGCAGTTACACACACACAAACACAACGAACTTTAGCATTACGCGCCATTTCGGGCTGGAGCCATCCTACATGAACGCTTGCTAGCACTCGACACCTCATTTTTTTTTTAACAGCTGTCTTTTCAGATACGTATACTTTAGTAATACACTCTGAAGGGCTAGTTTGTTCATATTAATGGAACAAGTAAAAGGAAGTCTGCGCCTTGTTTGTTCCTGTGTGTTTCTTACGTCCCGTCTTTTTCGCGCAATTTTACTCATTCACGTATACTTTACAAGGGCTAAGAGTCAACTAATTTGCATTATACGACATTATTAATCACCTTCCATATCAAAGTCTTTCTTCTTCTCGTGCTAATTAAGCACAGCTTGACGAGTTCAAGAATTCAACAACTCCACCTGTTTCCAAACAGCGAAAGTACCTCACCCTGAAACCAAGACGTATACAACCGTTGCGTTTGCAGTTAGGAACCAATAACAAGGCGTGAATTTGAATGGGATCCGCAATATACCGATATGATTTTATTTTACCCTCGCACGCAGGCTGCTGGCGTGCTCCTACTCTAGGCCCCAGGCGCCATTTGTCGTCTCTCATGGCTCGGGGTCTGCGAGTCGCACGGGAGCTGCGCATAGAATCCGTGTTTTTGTGCAAGCGTTCTTTAATTCTTTTGTTAACGCACTCTACTATGAATTTAGGTCACCTCTGTACATCGCTACTCAAATTATTTTCTATTCCAGATAGTTTAAAGCTGCTTGAAGTGCATTATTTCCTAGTTTACGCGATATCCGTGTGCAATCTACCAGGAAAGTTACGGACTGTAAATCGCAATATATAGTATGATTGCTGCAGTAATGTAATATTTATCTGCTGCTCACATTAGATAAATGCATAGGTGTAATTTTTACCTTTCTATTTTGTCATTTATAGTGTAAATTTATTGATCTGCCTAGATGGGAATAGATATAGCCACAGCGGGTGCTGTGGCCTGAACAATGTTTGGGTAAAACGCATGTCAGTCACCAGATAGTTTGTCTTCGGTTTCCCTTTACCGTTCCTTTAAATACAATAACGACTGCGAACAATACAAATTGGTCTTTTGGTTGCAACGCAATGGGACTTTCTTCAGCTTAATCCGGCTGTGAGTCATCATCTGTACTCAGGATTGACGTATTCGTAAACTATACCCAGATGATGGGAGGGACCCAGTTCCTGGAGTGACAACTAAGTTTTAAAATAGCACTGAAAGAAAATGATGTAAAAGGCTGCCTATGCAACTAATTTTGAATAATAATATAACTGCGCTTATAATTGTCTGTATGTTTGCGCAATGAAATGTTTAGCGCTTGCCCACGAAACAGTCATTTTAGCCTGCCTGTATACATCTGGAACAAAACAGGTGGCACCAAGATATTTAGGGTAGTTTAGCACTTGCAGTTTCCTAATGTTATTTTTTTTTTATTTATCCAACGAATAAACATCTAATTTCGCTCAAAATGATTCTTTGTAATGGTCTCCGCATTACAGATCTATGTACAAATCTCTGGCTTAAGTAAAATTGTTGGCGATCATATAGAAACATGAGAATTATCCTCATCGAAAACTCATTCTGATGACTCTTTCGCACGTGTTAGTACGACGTGACTATATACTCCCAATTATATTTGCTAAAAAAATTATCTGATGCTGCAGGATGCTAACACCGCTAAATGTTGTTTATACTATGCTCCACTGCTTCCTGTAAGTGAGCTCAAGACGCCGCCTCCACCGGTGTGCTTTTGTACACCGTCACATGCAAACCGCACACGTCAAGAAGCATCTGACTTGCGATCGTGCTTGCATCGTACTGCAAGAAGCAGCCTTCACTGTAAGCACTGTGTGTACGCGCTTATCGAACGCTTCTCCTGGCTTCTTAGTGCATTTACTACTTTTTTATCCTTCCCATTACGCTTAAAAGTACTGTCTCATAACTTTACGAATATTCAATAAAGCTATGAGTGTTACGGGGGAGCTTTGAGACGTCCCGCGTTTGCTCACGAATGCATGAGAAGGACTCATTGCGGAAGCCGTCGCCTCACCCGGGTAGCTTTCGCTCCATTGCAAGTAATGATGCAAGAGATGCAAGAGTGTTTTTCGTTTGTGTGTCGAATACCAAAGTGAAATAAACATTGTAGGCTGCACTAATAATCAAGGCCTCCGGCTGCAGTAGCAGTATTCAGACAGTCCACTGCAAACCTTTGCAAGAAGCGAGTGATGCGCGCTGCCTCCAAATCTCAAATCTCCCAACAATAGCACTTCCGCAAGTGCGGCCAGGTTAACAAATAATTTCGTACAGAATCAACGAAAATCTGGTCTGGCGGTGCCTGCAGACTACATAGAACATCTAAGAGTAGAAGCAACATCTGCAGTTAAATGTGACCCTCAAAAACATTGCTTCAATAAAAGTTCACATCGTTCGGAAAGATTATCTATACGTCCCGAATAGGTGCTTGCGTGAACAAGTTAAGACACCGTCTCTAATGATAACATGCTTTATCAAATCCATCTTAATGACCGGTGCAAGCAGCTGAACTCAAAATACAATTGATTTTATTGCCCATACCCTTACTGAAAGTGCATCTTCTCAGTGTAGCTGTAACCAAGTCAGCCTTGTGTGTAACAAGCTAAGCGAAAAACTGAAGGTCTGTATTTGGACCAAACTAGTCGCAGTATCTCGTTGACACAGCAATTCGCTCAATTTCTCTAACAAGCTTAAAGATTCCCACAAGAAATCTACCCGCCATCATCACAAACTGCAAAGGTAAGCAAACAAAGCAAATCACCGCTTTTATTTAGGCTATATTAGCCAAATAAAATAAGCATCCCTCAAAATTATGCCAAGCACTATGCTTAATAATTATATTTGATACGTTTGAT
Source organism: Amblyomma maculatum (assembly GCA_023969395.1). Taxonomy (NCBI): domain Eukaryota; kingdom Metazoa; phylum Arthropoda; class Arachnida; order Ixodida; family Ixodidae; genus Amblyomma; species Amblyomma maculatum. Next base: position 10,890 of record JAJIZL010094402.1, on the reverse strand, counting down.
ACCGCATACTATAAAACAGAGTTCTCTGGAATGTAGTTTGAACGGAGATGAACTATCGGCACTCAAAGAGACATTTCACTTTCGAATTGAAATCAATAACGCAGTTTTTCTGGCATTGAAATTATAAAACTCAACCTTTCCTTGTAACGCCCACAGTTTACTTGTATTTGCCGCCACGATGGGACCCGCTTTCTAAACTTATCACGTCTTCACCGCCACTCCTCACACCAGCTCGCTGGTCGGAGCAGCAGGGCTATGTTTAGGGCTGCCAAGCGAGGACCCGCGAAGAAAGAGCCGCGGAGACAACAGATCCTGCTCGAAAGGGTTATTTGCGAAAGGGTTGAAGCAGGCCGTTGTTTCTCGCTGGTAGTAAGGTCACTCCCAGTGGGTGCTCGTGGAAAACGGCAATGTGCCGTCTCTCTAACCGCTTGCCCGCCTAAAACTTAGGTTGAACAGCAGATGCATTGGGATGCATGCATGTAAAGACGTTTCAGGTTTGTTACGCGTAATCTAGCAACTCTTTCGCTAGCTTGCCGCAGAAACAACTCCTATCCTAATTGCAGATTGTAAGTACCTGTACCAAATTGCAGACACTTTCGATATGTCTGCCAGATTTTAAGAGCTTTCTGTACTGTTGGCCAATTCGATTGCAAACATCGCTCAGGAATTTGAATAATATGGTCAACGTTCGTTGAAGAAGTATTCAACATCGGCACTTGATTGGGGTTTCTGCAATTAATAAAAAACTGATATCGCCCGCAGGTGCAGTTATCCAAAGTTGGCTTGAGTAGCTCAAACAATGGGGTGCACACCCCGATGGCTCCAAACGCAAGGCTTGGCGATGAGTGCACAAACTTCGTGGTTCCTTGAAGACACCACGTTGTCTACTCGTTAAAGTGGACTTTTAATGAAAAAAGCATTCTATCCTCTTCGAATAAAACACCGCATAATACGGCAGTAACCTTCAAAACCAAATCGCATCCCGCTCATCTACCAAGTCGGGTTATTGATTGCCCCTTCATCCGTCAGGTAGAGCAGCATGTCGAATCAGCCCCGTGACTTGCTCCTGCGAACACTGTGCTTACAAGCGACGCAGTTTCTCCTGAATACCAGAAAATTAGGCATGCACAGATATTTAACTATATCTCAAGAGACGTAGAGCTTAATGAGTAACCTCGTGCTCGATGTTTCTTTTTTTCTTTATTACTACAGTATTTTGCGCACATAAAATCTTAAAGTACGCGAGATAAATACGTCAGCCTCCATACAATGATGCCATTTCTCTAAATGCTCTAACATAACCTTTTACTGCGACGTGTGTAATTTAAATATTGTCAAATCTTGCATTTTCGCGACATAAATACAAGTAGAATACCATATATTAGGCATAAAAGTAACCAGACTCCCGCACGAAGGCGAATGCATGGCGCGTTTGCCATAAGCGTTTGGTTAAGCACTTTTGGGGGCAATAAGTCTCGCGCTTTACGATAGACACTTGTTTCACACTTCGCTTCGATCGTCTCTCAGTGCAGCTAAACGTGGATGAAAAGGTGTGTGCAAGAATGCACGTCAGCCTCTGTCGCTGACCATGTTGAAGCGACAGTGAAAGCAGTTCTCAGATTCGTTGGATTCAGATGCATCCAAGCACGTTGTTTGGTAGCGCACCTCCACAACCGACAACAGAAACTAAAATCTATATCTGGAGGAAACAACGACACGGACAGCAGGCGGATGTTTCTAAGGTGCTGCTGACGCCTGGACTGCGCCGAAAAGCAGAAAGTGGCATGACATAGGGACCGTGTCAAGTAAATGAATGGTTTATTCTTGACCGGATTCTCAGCATACCGGACGCAGCAACATCCCTGGTGAGCAGGAAAATTAACCCTTAGCATGAAAGCACGAAACCTTTCTATTTTCAATATACAAATCATTTATACAAAGCGTCATTCGGGCATAATTCAAGGTAGGAGTGCGACGACGCGTGTGGGGGCGCCACCGGCACCATCGATCTTCATAGGCATTACGATGGCGTGAGCGCCGACGGCTGGTACAAGGCTCAAATCGGCCAAGTTTTCCAAGATGTAGACATTTGCAGCAGCCAGAAGATGGTGCGACCGAGTGGCCCCGTAAAAGTCCACGGAGGCTGTTTCGATGCCGACGCCGGCCAGACTGCGTTGCCTTGTGAGGAACTCGACCGTCGCTGGCTCGATGGCCGGGATGTGACGAATGCCGTACTGGTCCAGGCCGTAGAAGGCATTGCGATTGTTGTAGTACTGTGCAAAAGAAATGTCGAATATGCAATTGCAGTTCATAGTTGTGGAATTGGCTTCGCAAACTAGCCACATCCTGTTAAAAAAAATAAATACTAGTAGTTCTGATTATTTCGATAGAACGCAAATACAAAGTAACGTATACATTCAGCGCGAATAAATCTCCTGAACAGTAACAGAATTAGCGGCTGTGAATAGACTTCACTTGTGTATATTTCTATTATATACTTGAACTAAGAAATAAGCTACATGGTAGGAACCGGGCAGGGCTTCATATCCGTAAAAATGAGATTACGCCAGAGATATCGCTTTGCTGTGATGCGATATTTGCGTATTAATGCCAAACTTGGCACATAATCATCGGTTATTACACTATTGAAAGAAAACTAGCATGCTGAATGAGCTAATCATCAGGAATCCTGGGCACGCCTCTCTACATAGAAACGATCCCACTGAAGCTTTAGCGTGGACTCTCGTTAACCGGGAGCCAGAAGAAGAGCTTTCCAGTCCGGCAGAGCCATTTCCAGTACCACCGAATTGCACAGCGATTCTCACCCCTGCTGACACGAGGAACAAATACGGTCACTGCCGCACTAGCACCAGAGTAGGAAAGTGTATAGACTCATTTCCCCATGTCCTCAAATACGTTTTCAATCCGACGACATACTCTTCCCACCCCTTCAGCTGACCAAAACCAAACTTGCCATTTCACTTTGAACAGCCACCTATAGCCACCTACCCAACCTCGAAGCTCCAACTTCAGTCTTTCTTCCCGTGAAGTTGATGTTACCAGCCCACACTCACCAGAACAGCAACGGCCGATCGATAACGCCTCGGAATCACGGCATAGAGTAGTGTCCTTCGCTGAGGACTTCAATCAGGGAAGACGCCAGAAACTCTTACTGGCTAAATGTCTCCTTGGTTCTTTCAATCCAAAACTATTGGGGTGTGTCTAGCCTGGTCGCAGATTCAGACTGTGGTATCACCATGCATGGAAGTGAAAACGGAATAGAGACACCTTGAAGTATGCTGGGTGAGCCCTCCTACAGCATCTCCAAAAGAGATCTGAATCCCGGGCCTACTTCCCACTTAACACTGTTAGTGTCCTATAGCTTGACTTTCGAAAGCAAGCGGGTAAAACGCTGTAACTATATCATATCGTTGCCATTAGGTGTAGTTCTCCTTTGGCGCAAACCGTTCGCTCGCGCATATTGAAACAGGATATGCTCACCATTTTCATAGCTTTATGGACACGGAAAGAATGCTAGCGCAGAAGCTTTTTACATTCCTTCTTTGAATACTGCCTGGCCTGCGCTCTATAGTGATGTTTTATGATCCACAAATGCCGAAAGCATTGTCACAAAATTCGGCTTTACGGGAGCTATATGGCCTTTTCTGGTTCAGCCTATTGTCACCATGACTGATTAAAAATGTGCTCCTCAAAGGTTGGAGCCTAAGTTCTCTACTGGTGCTTCCCCTGGAACATAATCTACGATTGGTGCATAATCTGCGCAACAGAGGCTTCTCTGTATATTTCTAATTGGTGCCTTTGCACGTGGATGTCGTTAGCAGCGCGAGGGCAGACAGTCCTGTCCATAAAGTGCTCTCTGGGAATCCATAAGAGAACGTCCGTGAAGATACCAAGAAAAACTTCAGAAAAACGGTTCTCAGCCATTGGAGTACCATGTGGAGTTCACCCAACAACTCATGTGTGACTGGGGGACTAAAACGAGCCCAGACCATTTTACTGCATGCATCGCATTCGAGCGGACTCTGTTCATGCACCAGCGATAGTGTATAATACAGGCCTGTCCTCATCTTCACTATGTTTTACATGTGGTGTGTGTCGTGATATCGACCATTGTCTTAAGTGATGCCTAGTTTACCACGCGAAAAGGTGTGGACTGTCCGCTACCCTAAGAAGCCCCTCAAAATTAACTTCAGGACATTATTTACGGGCGCGGGAACCGTTCGTATAGAAAAGGGGCATCAAGCGTTCTTTTAAAATTTCTCCTAGACTCAGATCTGGACACCAGACGATGACAGCAGGGTTTGACTATCGACGATTGTGGATGATTGTGAGTGATTGTGTGCATAGGTCAACCAGGTCTCATATATGGGCTGGATGTGTACGTGGACCTTATTTAACATTTGAACGCCGCTACGGTGGGACGATTGCCGGCAGAATCTGCGGGGTTTATCCAAGGCGGTTATTGGGTTCAATCCTATCGGTATAACTTGTAACAATTTCAGCAACTTTAAAACATTTATTAAACCCTCTCTTTTGTGTTTCGAGTAACTTTTACTTCCGTGAGTAAAAGAAACGTTAAAAAATGTAACGAGCCAGAAGCATGAATGTTGCCTAGCATCTATATAGAGGATGAGTCTCCTGCGTACCTTGACAAGCATCGTTACCATAAGGAATTTTAAAAATCCTCTCGCGCTTACCTCTCACTCTAACGGTGAAACTGCTGCTGCTTTACCGGTAAAAGCGCGTTGAGCCTGAGGCTTCGTAGCATTTTAACACAACACTGCTTGCCTGTTTCAACTACGCATGATGAAATCATGGAATCGTCTGCCCTGCGATTGGGGGAGCGAAAGCTGTGAACGCCTGATTTACGCCAAAAGACAGAAGTAATTAAGCATAAAAGAGCGGAAATGACAGGACGGAGACAAGAACTCAACACGACGCCACCCTGTATTGTCTTCTTGCCTTCGTCCGGTCGGGCCCACGGTTTTATTTTACAAATAAGCATACTTGTTTAACTTCTGGCATTGCGGAATACGAGGTAAAATGCAAGCCGCGTATCTACTTTCACCGTAATCAATCCAGTGGTTGAGGCAGGAGGGTATTCACAAGCTGCTACGATAATATGCAATATATGTAGAGTACGGGCTACGTGCTTTCACATGCAGACTTTAACAGCCAGGACACAGTATTCGGGCATGTTGGCGTTACTGCACATTTTATCAAAGAATGCCTGTTTCACAGCAAAGTTTGGCCAACTTCTTGTTATTGTTCTGGTACGCGTTATGCAGTTGGCCCGTCCTTATGTGGAATGATCATCCGCAGTAAACATGTCTTCCTTCTTGTATAATTTAGTATCAAGAGGTCTCCCTTCGTTCAGGACGTCTTTTTTATACCTATATGAAAGCTTAAATTTCGGACCGCCACGTTGGTTGGGTCACCTCCTTCCTGTTCAGTCTAACATCCTACTCGCCTCAGTAATGGGCTGGAACTTCAGCTGAATACCTCCCAACTATTCGAAGGTCATGGAGAAATCATACCACATTTTCGCACACACACAACGCAGTTATCCCTCCTGTCGTCATAATAGCTCCTTTCTTCTTGAGAGCGTTTGTTTTTATTCGGTCTCGGCGAATCATCAACGGTCCTTCTTTCTAGAGGACCTTTGTTAGTTGTACAAGTCTCTAATGAAGTTTTTTAGTGTTTTTTTTTTTCATAACGCTCTGTGCTTCGGAGTCGTACCGACTCACGCATTCGCCTACCTTGGACCATCCGGATCGAATCAGCAGCAGGCAGTTGCTTGGCAGCGGTCCGTTCTGCGCCTCCCAGCGCAGCACCTCGGCGACGGGCATGAGGTAGCTGGCATTGCGCGCCGCCTCCTGCTGGACGTCGATGAGGGCGATGGGCACCATGAGCAGCCGGTCGAGCGGGATCTCGGAGGCCGACCAGCCGTGCTTGTTGAAGTGCCGAGGCGTGTCCATGTGCGTGCCACCATGAGTGGGCGTCGAGATTTCGTCCACCAAGACCCTGCGACACACGCGAGGGGCACGTGTAAGAACTCCAACTACTCACAACAGTAGGCAGCCAAAAAAAAGGCAGCGTTCCTCGGCCTCACTCGAAGGAACTACAGTAACTAAAAAAAGAAAAGAAAATGAATATGTACTTCTAATGCCGTAGCACACAATGAGCGACCACAAAGGAATGTCTTCCGTCTGCAGTAAATCGTCAGACATCATGCTAAACGATCCCTGCCTCTCCCAATTCTCTTTGTCTAGGGAAGTTAAGGTGGGACAAGCAAGAGCTCACTGGAAAGCTTTTCTCAGCATTTCTCACTTCCAAGGAAGCCCAGTATGATTATATACAAAGGGCTCAGAGTGAACAAAATTGACCACTTGCTAAGTATTACTACTGTTTGTTACGCGCACTGAGCTCTCAAAAATGCCACAAAGGTTTCGCTATACTCTTTTTTAGGCAGATTCAAGTTCAAACGCTTTTCAGTCGCTTTTTGACGTAGTGCCCGCACTTCGCTGGCCTGTCGCTAAACAAGTACGGAAGCCGTAGGCACCGTAAGTGATCGACGTAACTGGCGTCATGTGAAAGGAAAAGTTATAGAATTTTACACATAATTAAAGTACAGGTCCCACAAAAGTTTTACAGCGTTTCGATTGAGCAGGGAGTTTATCACTCTTTATATTACGGTTGGCCTCCAGACTCGCAGCATGTTAATCTTTCAGCAGCTCGCGACATCTGCATTTCTCGTTAAAATGCCTTGTGAGCAAATGGCGTGCAAGAGAAGTGTCTCGACAAAAGCTGAGGCCACAGTTGCTATAACAACCAGCGAGACAGCTGGCTTCACGGATCTATGACAACGGCTCCGCCGGCCGAGCGCATGTCACACACAAAATGACCCGAGCAGAGGCATAGCTGGATGAGTGCTTTCACACTAAAAAACATTGTAGGCTTTCTTATGATATCTGTGTAGTAGGTATAAGCATAATGTACGTCGGAAGAAGGGTGTACCTTATTTCAGGTTTGCTCATGATAGTGAAAGCACTCGAGGCGATCTTTTGGTGGTGACCAGGAACAAGGCTGGTCCTCGGTTGACCACCCTTGTTCTTCGGTCTACTGGCAGTGTTCATCATCTCCCTGGCTGCTTACTCGCCTGGAACAGCCGCCACCAAACCTCGTTCTTTTTTTTATGTTTATGCTCGACACCAGTTGCCGATTTAGGTACATGCTTCCGTGCCGCCACTGTAAGCCGTTTCAATTATATTCACTTAGCTCAGTGTCCGGCTCTTCTTTTGCTTTCTCTGTGAACACTTACAATCAACGGCATACAATTCGAGGGACATATGGCGTCGTTTCGAATCACTGCCACAATCTAGCCTCCAGATTACTATCACATGGAACGGTGCACAAAAGAGTTGCGTCAAAATTTAATACGAGATAATGGGATATTTTTAAAAGCGAGAGCTTCTACTACAGTATAACACCACGTGAACTAAAATCATTTAAACGAAGTATTCAGTTGCACGAACATTAATAACTCCCCCACCGAAGCTTCATTGAATGCTTTGAAACAGCCTTCATATTACCGAAATTCAGTTATTGCTCATTTCAGTTCTATGAACATTTTCCGCGGAGTCATCCTGTTTCTCCTACGTCATACTGAGTACTTCAGCGAGCCCAACCCGCACGTTTGGTTGCGTATTTTTACGCTGAGAACCATGTTTCATTACTACGTGATGAAAAGAGGCCGTCATTTAGCTTTAAACTGAAATGGCTACATAAACAAGCTTGTACAAAGCCGAATCCACAGCTGGCTTTGCACGCTTAATCGACTCTACAGTCGTAGTAGCCCTCCATAGCAGAGCATCTGCACTACTAGGGCTCTTAGCTCCGATAAAGGCGTATGTATGTATGCTGGTTAACCATTATCTGCTGAAGAAATGATCTGTTTGAAGAAAATGAGAGCCTTTGCTGCTCAATAGACCGCTGTGCCGGACAAGGTTCACAGGAGCTTTAATACAGTAGCTGTACTCAAGATCACTGCAGTCTCAAGTTAAAAAGGGCTGCAAGAAAATTACTCCATTTTTCGCTTGCAAATGAGCTCAATGACATATAAATGAGTTTAGATATGATTTCAACACCTGATATTTCTTGGGACTAATGCAAACAAGCTTCGACGCACTTATTTCAGTTAAGCGAACTTTCACTTGAACACTCTTCCTGAAGGTTCATCGGACTTCGTTAATGTGACGCTTCACTGTACTCCCCTTTTCTGCGCGGTGTGCACCGTATGCGCTTGTTTTCCTAGAAGCGAGGCGAAACGACGTGGCAGCTATAACGTCACATAACCGCCTTGCCGTGGCACCGCCTCCGCGACCAAGGCAACCTCGCGCCTGCCTCCCCTAGTCACGTGACAACCATGAAGTCACTCAACCGCAGCTACGCTGTAGCTGTGATGTTCCCTCTGTCTGATAGCCTGCGCTGACTCCCAGCCGGGGCTAATAGATCACAACGGATTAAACGGCAGCAGTCATCATGGGTGATCCAGGTTAGACGCCTCGTGAGACGCCTGCGTCTCAGAGGTTACGAAGACGAGAGGCCGAATAGGATCATCCAGTGGACGTAGCTCGCCAAGAGGCTGCCGCACGGAGATTAATAGACGTGGGTCAAGCAAAGCGTGTCGCCGAGGCCTCGAAATTACCTGAAGTCCGTCTCATACAATGTCGCAATGACCATGCCGAACGCCTCCGAATACGAGCCGAATCAGATGCCGCGCCATCAAGTAACAACCAAGTCTAGCGGGGTTAAACCTTTGCCTCATTTGTATTGCATTTTGTTTTACATGCAAGCGCTAGACAATTTTGAAGGCCCTAAACCCCCGAATTGATGTTTTTGCACTAATTTTTTCAGCCACCTTGGATCTTTAACGTGAGCAGAAGTCATACAACACGCGCAGACGTTCTGCGTTTGGCCGCCATCGAAACACGACCACCGTGGTCACAAAAGACTAAGCGCAGAGTGCATCCGCGTCGCTTCCTGTCCACTCTTATTGCTCATGCCATTTATGAGGCAGGTAAGGCTTTCACCTTGATGGCACGCTGTAAAGAACCATTTATCATCCATTTTTGTAACAATGTAATTTAGTCTGCACAAAAAAAAAAACAGCAGACGTAACTGTCACACTTCTCCGTGTATGACACCTGAACTACACTGTACCTGAACCACGAGTAATGTGGGATTGAAGAATGTGAGAGAAAGATGCAGCAGTAGACGGCTCCGGAATAATTTCGCCCGACTGGGGATCTTTAATGCGCAATGACAACATAATGCACACGTGCGCCTCCGTCAAAACGCGGCCGCCGCGGTAGGGTTCCATTCCGAGAGCTCCGATTCAGTAGCCGAGCGTCTTAACCACTGAGCCACTACGCCGGGTTCCGTTGTTGTCTGGAGCCTAGTTTCCGACAGCTGCGTCTTCTAGCTGTAGTTCTGTGCAGCGTTTCAGTGCGAAAGCGTTCATGTGGACGCCAAAGCCGAGCACAGAACTTGAATCGTGTGTTCCTTACTCGTGATTGGTCCACCAGAGAACGACGTCCCACTCCACGAGGCTTGACGCGGGCAATTTAAACAGAACTTTCGCACGGTATCATCAGTCTAACCAGGCTAAACCCTGGATAATTTATGATGTTGCTCCAGCTCCGGGCTGTGTTCCTACAAAACGCTGATTGATTGAACCGTGTATTTCATTCAGCGCGTTTCCCAACTACATGCGTGCCGAACAATGCTTCTCTCGGATAAAACTCTGGATCCTTGCAGCTCAAATGTCGTACAAAAATGGCAGTTGTTCGTGATTATTTTTTAATACCAAACTTGTTTGGGCCACTTGTCTGATTCGATCAGAAGTCGAATGTTCCCATTGTATGCAGCGGGAGAAAAGCAAGACAAGCCGCTGCCCCAGGATGGATGGATGGAATATAGGAGCTTCCCCTTTGAAACGGGGTGGTAGCAGTAGCTATCATGCTCATTTTTCTCCCTATATCTTACTTATTGATTTAGAATGGTTAACTAAACCATCATTCTAATTATTAAATTTCGTTCCTACATTACTAACATTATGTCACTTCTCTGTTTTTAAGCCTCTGCTTTTAAGCCAGCGCTGGCACTAGCAGCGCCATTTAATGCTGTTCGCAGCAACCTTCCGCCGAACACGCCTCTCCTTTCATTGTGACAGATTTGTTGCAAACAGCACCAGATGGCGCCACCAGTGTCATTGATGGGGCAGCAGTGGGTCCTGTTTTGCCCTGTCACATATGATGGAAACATTCGACTTCTAATAGAATCAGGCAAGAGCCCCATACAAATTTCCTAATAAATAATAGTGACCAACAAATGTCATTTCTGTGCTAAATTTTAGCTGAAAGGATTCTGTGGTATAGCTGAGAGAAGCATTCTAAAGCACGCATGTAGTTATGCAACGCCCTGTATATGAGCGCACATTCTTGCTGCATTAATATATGTGTAACGATCCTATTAGGAGTATGCACCACGGGTGTGTTACTAACGAAAGTAAATCTGATTAAAACAGTCTTTATCTGACATTTAATGCTAACCAATTGAAGCTGTTACTTAGATAAGAATTGAAAAGTAAAAGTAAGTGACCAATTCTTATCGCTTACTTTGCAAACGCCTCCAAACACTGCTTAAGAGCTGAGGAGGAAATGCGATAACCCGTTCGGTCCGGTGGCAAGCAACTCCTTTATCTTGTACTCCTTACATGTATGTATGTATGTATGTATGTATGTATGTATGTATGTATGTATGTATGTATGTATGTATGTATGTATGTATGTATGTATGTATGTATGT
>JAJIZL010094401.1:0-40840 GCA_023969395.1 Amblyomma maculatum | reverse complement strand
TGTCAGAGCAAACATGTTGTTATGGCTCTAGGAAGAAGGAAAAGAAATTTCACGGGCCTGTTACTGGCCCTGTAGCTGAGCTATATTCTAGGCACTATAGCTGAGCCAACGCCGCTGCTTCGTGCGGACAGAAGAGAAATTAGGTAAGAAATGAAAAAGAAGAGGAAGAGAAAGACGTGCGCCGCAAACACAGCCGTCGTTACACCGTGGCCGTCGTCCACCACTGAAGTGGAGACGGGTGCAATGACGGCCTACAACATATAAAATTCGATGGCTTCAAAGTCAAACGTGGCCCTCCCCGGGAACTACGCGACGTGTAGCAACCTGACATAGTATCGATATCGCAATAAAATCTTGTCTCCACCGGGATTTGAACCTCCATCCCTCGGATCCCTACCAAAGCGCTTCAGCCAACTGCACCACACCTCAGATCGTGAAACGCTCATTAAAATTTCGCTTCTATACCGTGAGGATGGTAGCAGAATTCCGCGGGTGACAGATACGGAGCCTATGTCTGTTCCAATTTCAAATATCAGTTTTATTCGTTCATTGTGGTAACCTTTTTTATATTTAGCGGTACACAAGGCGTATGCAAAGAAATCATTGCCAAGTAAGAGAAGTAGACTTTTACGAGGCGTATGTAACATTAGCGTGGTTCTAATGTCCGTACGAAGTATTTTTGTTCTCAATAGCATTCATCCGCATCCATCATAAAATAGAGAGCCGAAAGTTTCGCTGGGTAGGAATTTGACACATTCGCCGGCACAAGGTGGGGAGCATAAGAATATTCTGGTACCGAATGGCCTACGGGTAAGAGGTAAGAAAAAATATCAAACCTGACCAGTATGTGACACATTTGACATGCAATCTGTAAACAATGAGTAATACAGCCCTTCTAGAAAATAGTGTCGACGTGCATTGCTTGCTTTTGGACTATAGTGTTGTGTTCTTATATTTTAATCAAGCGTTGTGTGCATTAAAAATGGGAATGCAAATTTTCCGCCGTCACCTGTTCTGAATACAGGGCTTCGTGTACCTGAAGACCGTGCCAGCTGAGTACTGGCACCCCGATGATGCACAATCACACAATTGCCCGACAGCAGGCGGTGCATCAATACTCTGAAAACTGTGCACGCTCAACAATTGAGGCCTCCTGTTCTCATTACCGCTTTCCTACCTCTCTCTCTTTTCCTCCCTATCTTCTCGTCATTTTGTAGAAGTGTGGAACTTTTCTTTTATTAAAAGTGCATTAGGTAGCCAAAAAACTGATTTTACTGATTTTACTTGAGTACGTATGAACGAGAGATTACATCTGAATAGTGTCCTTCAAATCAATTCATTGTTTGTAATAGTGTTTACAAACAAATACTCTGCATGGCCCCTGGACCAAATGTTCCATACAGCAGCTTGACATGGCCAGTTGTCAGCATAAGCAAACAATAAAGCATGGGAACGCGTCAAAATAAAAGAATACTTAAAAAACTATTTGCACCAAAACCTATACTCGTAACCACCTGTCGGCTGTGGCAGGTGGGGTTTTCATGTACAATACAAGCCGCCTGCCACCTGACAAGTGGTGGAGCCTTCACAAACCACAGAGAGTTACCTGCCTTCTTGAATCCTAAAATTTTGCATTTGAAATCCGCTGCAGTTACACCACACAGCACACAGTTCAGGGGAAGCATTTAAAAGATAGCTAACGCATTTGATAAATAGTCTTATTTGTCTTCTTTTGTTTTCAAACCCTGGAAACATTACTGTGCTATCATTCTTGACGGCAATGTGTTCGAATAGCTCAGGGAGGCTCATTGCAGTGACATCATGTGTGATGTCACTGTTTGGTGGCAAGTCGGTCTTAGCTGGCTGCAAGTTTTCAGGCCATAAAGGTCACATTTATCACATGATATGGGCTCGTCAAAAGAACCCCAAGCCATACTACGCAAAACAAACCCAATGTAGATGTGGAAGGAAGTCTTGACCAGCTCTGTCCCCGCGGTCTAAATGTCCTTAGTGCTGTGAGCGAGGTGCGAGTCTTCAGCCATCTGAGACTCCGGCTTAGAACCACAACAACCCTTCCGTTACCGACTTATCTGTTTCCTAGAATAAGTGTTTTGTGCTACTACTAATCTTAATCTAGTACGGTGTAACTCGGCGCATGCGCCAACAAATCCTTCGCAGAGGAAACAAGAGAGTGAGCTCCCTATGCAGCGGGACAGCCACAGCCGCCGAATAATGTACATATAGAGGCATTGAGATGCACTGGTGAGAATAATGTACAGCGTTATAGGGTGTTCCGTGTGCTCGAACAACGTATTTTGTCAGGGGTCTGGCTCCCCTTATGTTGTAACACGACAGAACCTGCAATACGCTTGTTCTCAGCCAAATATAGCCTGTGAACGTTTTTATACATTTAGGTTGCCTTAGTTTTTGAACAAATTAATGTATTGGACACTTGAAAACTGGAATTTCAAATTTGCAGCGATCATTTACATTAGCGGTTGTTAAAATCGAATAAAGAAACAGCGATTGTTTGCGAAATGAAAAATTGTCAATTTGCACAAATTTCAAATATTTTAGGGAACATATTTCAACTTGATTCGCCTTGTTCGCGGCTCACAAAAACCTTATACCAAAATTTGCATAATCTCCCACGGCCCTTTTTTTGGATGCAATGGAGAATATTTCCTTGTATATAAGGCACGGTGAAAGTTTCTTACACCGTGATATAAGTTGTTATAAGCATGGGAAGTCTTCCGGCTGGACGCGTTACTTGCCAAATCTTTGCAAACGTTCTCTTATGGAACACGGCGCCAGCACTGCAGATAGAGCAAAACCAGAATATGCGAAATCTCTGGACGTGCAGAAAGATGTTTAAGTGGCGGTGGCTGTTGTCGCCCGCCTAATTTGAGCAACAATAATTAAGTGCTTATTTTAGTCTTTAATATTTTCTTCACAGACAAACGTAATTCATTAGCTCCAGCAGCTTAACACTAATCCATTCATGGTTTTTAAATCAACTCAAGCATCACTAAATGTAAGAAAACCTGCATACGTTGCTGCTCTGGCTGTCACTTTGCGTAATTAAATCCTGTTAAAACTTCGATTGTACTTTTCATCCAGTTAAGGGGATAAATCAGGCCTTCGAGCGTCTGCTTTTAGGCGCCTTACGCCAGAGCATCTAGGTCCAGTAATTAAAAGAAACCATCCTAAACGGCGCGGTTCTTTTTTTTTGTATTACGTCTGAATGCTTTTAGTTGCTTAGATGTGCTTTAAGTTTTATTACTTTTGAATCAGTTTCGAATGCTGCTTTTTTTTTCTACCCCCGGTGTTTTCTCCCATACATCTAGCTTTGAATTGAGGACATTGACAAGCCGCTATTTAGACTATTAGCGCACCTAAAAACCTATGGCGACAATTTTCATCACGCTTAGCGCTGTGCCTGCAGTACTCAATAAGCCCGCTTGTGGAGTTTAACGGGCCAAGCAGAAGTCAACATGAGTTTTAAGAACATCGTGGTGTTGACAATTTAGACATCTTAGTGGCAAGTTAAATTCGTTCAGTCTTTGTCTTAACTCACGTTGTTAAGTATTTCACTAAAGTGCAGCTCTTTTTCACAATACTGTTACAGGCAACCATTAGTAGCTTACCTTGTTTGTGTAGAGAACTACGAATTCGGACACTGCCGCGGATCTTGAGCTAGGAAAGAGTAGCAGGGGTAGAAAAACAACGTAAGGAAGGAAAAACAACGTGCCGATAGTGGGAACCGAACCAACGTGGGGTCGGTTCCCACCATCGGCACGTTGTTATTCCTTCTACTTTGTGTTTATCTTTCGCCTAACAGATTACATCGCTAATATATGTGATTACCGAAGTAAAAATAAAAACAAACGTAAAGTACAATCCCCAATGCTTTCCTTGGCCTCGACGACTGTTGGCTTTTTTCCTTCATAATTTACAAGAACAATTATACGCCGCTGAGTTGAACCAACTTCCAAATCTCGTATCCTCCAAATTCAACATCGGGAAAGCGGAACACATAGTTTGTGTGGATGGCAGCATTTTACTTGGAACGAAGTGGCTGGAAACAATGTATGCACGACTCGCGGCAGCCAACCAAGAGCTCAGGCGCTGACACAGAAGTTCGAAGACATTTCCGTTGGGTTTGCCGCCTCATATTTCTCCTTTGAATACAACAACGTACATGTTCCATGGGACTGGAGCAGGAAGAACAAAAATCTATGGACGAAAATGTCAGGACTTCCCCACGATCAGAATAAAAAAAATATATTAAAGGATGATTTGGAAAAAAAGGGGCCACAAAGGAAACAAGAGCAAAAAAAACATAGAAGCAGAGAAAGAGTTCGTGAGACGGCATTGTGGTGAATGAGACAGCTGTGAAAATGTAGAAAGCTATATGGTCGGCTTGAGCAGCGATCTGAAAACAAAAGCGGGAAGGCTTTGTGCGAAAAAGCCTCTTCCCTTTTGCAATCCGGTCGGCGCTGACACACATTGCCATTTTGTTTCTTCCTTTCATCTGCTTCCGCTGTTTCACGGTTCTCTCCTGCATTCGCTTTGCCGGTAGCGACGCTTTCCTCCCAGCTTTTGTCCGCTCTGAATACCAAACCGATATTGACCTCTCACAAAAAGCGCCGCGCTTACGTCCAGTCCAGTCTTGAGATACGACACAAGGGCTGGGCAGAGGTTGCATACGAACATTCCTCCGAATATATTTTATCACACAAAAGGCGCTTTGTAGGAGTCACACGCTATTTAGAGGTGGTCTATTCAAAGCAACAAAGAAAGGAAATAAAGAGTTCCGAGTGCGTTTATTCCCTTAACAGCATCGTCCTAGTTTTGCAGAAGGTTAATGGTGGCCTGTATCACTAGAAGAATATACCGCTTACGGTCTCACTGAAGACATATGCTTAGCATGCGCTAGAGAGATTACAGGATTCTAAAACTTACTTCAAAAGGGGCAGAATTTCCCGCTTCTCTCCATGAAACGGCTCTTGGGAATGCAGCAGTACTTGTTTCCGAATGACTGGAAAAACACTTAAATTAATTCTGTACTAAGCGCAGCGCAGGTCTTAGAGTCTATTTTGTATGTATTGCAACGCTCAAGAAGCGACATTCAATTCATACTTTCCTTATGGCCCGATTCTTCTTCCTGTTGTGTTTGTGGAACATTCTCTTATATCCGCTCTGTGTACATAAGAAGAAAGGAACAAGTGGGACAATGGTCCTATATCTTTGTCCTGCTAGGACCTCTTGACTCGCGCTGTTCTGCCAACGAGGACACAAAAGCCAATATCCTTGAAAGCCTGACATCTCGAGTGCCATTGAACAAAAAGGGTACGTGGCTCATCCGACCAAGATCGATCGTTATCAGTGTAGCACGAAGCGGCGTCCAAGCAGGCACTCGAGCTGCAAAAGTTAGCTAGCATTCTGGACAGCCTAAGGGATTGTTTCTGACCAGCATTCCAGCTTAGAGCACCGGAAGCACTCTGCTCGCGTTTTCTGCGTTCACCGTTTTCTGCTGGGGTCGAATCGACGGCTCACGATACATTACCCTCATGCCCATGTGAAATGAAAGGAAATCAGTAAACGCGAAGGACAAGATACGAGATGCCTGCGTCTACTGCAGTGGAACGTTCTCTGCACTCAAAGAGCAGATGGTGTATTCATCGTCGGATATTGCATCTACAAGCGACGTAAAATGCTGAACGTCTTTTATTAGCGGAAACTGGATTCTCATTCTGATGGATCCTCTCAGTCAGGGAAATGAACGATACGGTCAGCAGTTGTTCAAAATTCAGCAATTGCAAGCTCTAGACGAAATCTGTGCCTGATACAGGAGACGCCTGGATCAGGCAATCCGTAATTTCTTCTTGGAGTGAGATAAGGCGACCAAAAACATACATGTTTAGGAAAAAAAATCAAGGAATATTGCACGGTATTTAAAAGCGGTGCCCACAAACAGCAAGAGCTGAGCTTCAATTATCATTTATGGCATCACTAAGACTACAGGGTGCCCTTTAATATCTTGTAATGAAAAGCCTGGGCTTAATGATGGCTGTATCTCTGTGTCTATGCGGTAAGATTGGCGCATATAGCGTCGCGTTAATTAAGGTACAAGAAACAAGCGTTTACAGCGACATCAGTGCACGAGGTCCAAAGTGTAAAGTCAATGCAATATTGATGTTGGGACTGCTTTCACAACATTGTTTTCACCCTTGAAGACGGGGATGTTGTAAGAACAAGCATTGTTGGAATCTCCAGTACGTGCTGCATTTAAATTCAGTCGAGTTGACCCTGGTGCGTCTTTATTATTACAAAAACAATCATCAAAGTTACATATGGGATAACAAATAAAAACGAGTAATCTGTCTTATCATCTTGCGGCTTGAAGCCTGTGTTTAATGGTGGTTTGCAGTTTATGGTCACCGCACTGCTGTGTATCAAATTGGAATTACATGTAGCCGAATGCACCGCAGAATAAATGAAGCGGGCGCATGATTTGTTCTTATCGCTTGATGTTTATTACAGTTCACAAAAGTTAGGTTCGTATACTTAGGAGAGTTAGGGGATTAGGGGCGTATAGATTCAAAAATGTGATACATGCCATTTTTATGTAGGTAGCGACTTGCTCTAAACGGAGGAAGGGCTGCATAAGAAGGTACATTTATTGAAATGATCGATGTGGAAAAATACTGTTGATGTTTGTATGTGATATGGAAGATACATTGAAAGGGTTGACCCGCAGGAGGCACATGGTTTTGGTAGAAACAATTTTATTGCGAAAGCAATACTACGGCAGGTCTAACCGCTCGTCGCGTGGTCTGTGGCTCGTGGACCCCCTTACTCCTCGAGGATGGATGAGAAGACGACGAAGAAAACGAAGGAGAGGACGAAGACGAAGAAGAAGCCGACGAAGTAGAAGAAGACGATCACAAAGAAGAAGACGACGAAGATGATGAAGACGACGAAGAAGAAGAATCAAGTCGAAAAAAAAACTACAGAACCATGTCAAAAATACGACCAAATATTCTGTAGTTTTGTCGTAAACGTCAGATTTTTCTGTAGTTCTGTAGTATTTCTGTAGCATAATTATGTAATCTGTAGTTCTGTACCACGTTTTTGTTTTAACTACAGAAATTCTGATGTTACTACAGAACATTCTGTTGTCATAACAGGTTTCCCGTGAAAAACCGCACACAAACTTTGTTGTAACAACAAAAAATTTGCTGTAGTTTTTTCCGACTGGGAGAACAACGCTCGGCCACCCGCATCTAATGCTTTCGCTTCATGTTTGGTTCAGCCCCGTTGAACCCTTCTACTTATTTTGTCTGGTCATTTCCACCTCGAGAAAAGCGACAAACCGGCGATTTTGTTTACTCTTGTATAGCTGGTCTCGTTCTCTCCAAATGACGTGAAAAAATGATAGCTGAGATTTCTGAAACGGTTTGCGAAGTTCTCCACTATTTTACATGGCGTCAAAAACGGTCGCTTAGCAACCGAGCATGCAACTGACGACTGAAGAGCGATATATTAGCAAGACAACCCTGGAAGCCCCGAGTTCACTCGGCCCAAAGCCATGCCGAACGCCGAGCAGCAACCGCGTCCTCAGCCATCTACTCCAGTCACCACTCTACTGCCATCCCAGGATGCCTGGAGAAAACGGGAGACGTTTGGTAGAGCTTGAAGGCATGGAGGAAAACATTTGAGCTCTTCGCAACTGCTTCCTCACTGAATCAGCAGCAGAACTAGGTACAGGCAGCCACTGTTTCCATCAGTATTAGAGAGGACTCACGCAAAATTATGCAATAAGTTTGTGTATGAAGCTGAAGATGATAAAAAGGACATTGAAGTACTGAAGCAGAAAGGCTGCTCCTTTACCAGACCACAAGATAACCACATCATGACCCAGCACTAGACACCTTCTATTGGCCCAAGGCGCATCCTATTCGTTCGAATTTACAGAACTCCGCCGATTCCGACGTAGCCGTAAACCACAGCGAAGATAACCAGCGCCAGGGTTCTAATAAGTTACGCGCCTGGACTAAAAAAGGGAGCTGTGGCGTAGTGAGCAGTTATGGACACGTGCTTACAGGCAGGGAGCCACCCCTTCTGAGGTAGCAGTTCGCTTGCATATATATGAACGGTCAACCGCCTTGAACAAAGCGCCATTCAAGAAGCACACATGACTCGTGGTATCTACAAAAGCTTCTCTTAGTTTGTTTGAAATGACATAGCACTGACTTCAATAAGTGGTGCTCAAATCATTAGGAGTCTAGGTGTATAATAACAATGTGCGAATAACTTATTAGCAACGTTATCTGAGCACATGTTGCATATTGGTTGCAATGGCTTGGTTAGATGGTAACTTATTGTACCAGTAATTATAAATTTACGTTGGCTAAGTCAAATTTATCAACCGACAAGCTGTAAAGAACAACTCACATGCAAAATTCGCATGTCTTATTCGCATTATCCAGCATCTCAGTTCAACGTGAGAAAATTCATAGCGGACAAAATACCCGCAAATCGGCGTCTCACAATGAACTCACATTCTGATTCAGAATGCTACAGCTTTAAAGCAACGTACTTCAGTAGTAAAAGCGGCTAAAATTGGGCTCAAGAACCCAGCCCTGCTCCTCCCCCTATTAAAATTCATCTTGACACACGCATAACGACGGCTGGACGAGAAATTATTCAGATTTGAAGCTTCTAATATTTGGCACTCCTCGCGAAAGTACGTCACCAAAAAAGAACAGGCCAGCCGAAGCTAGACACTGGAATTGTTATTGCTTAAAAAGAATGTAGCTGATTATTCCGTACAGTAGTAATGAGTCCGCTGGACATCTATTTAACAGATTCACACACATATGTAAAGCTTGAAGAATAAAGTTAGAAACTTAATACATGCCTAAGTTCCGCTGGGAGACAATTAGCAAGACTCACTAAGTTTATATGAAGCAAAACTAAGTGCCGAGCCAAGCATTAAATCGAAGTTCTGGAGTGCCTGTCGGTTTCGATCACAGGAAAAATACTTTCTGAGCACAATAAGCATTGTAGCGAAAGCACTGATATGCTTCTCGGTCTTGAGAAATGCTGCTTAAGCACCGGTCGAAACCGAGCACTCCTTCTGTCTCAGTGCCTCGGTTCGTAAAGAAAGGGCCTTTAAACTCAAATAACCAGGCTTATACACATCGTCGATTGCGCATAACGTAATAGTTCAAAATGGGCTTTAAAAATGGAAGCAGAAGCAAGAACTGGCCGACAAAGTGTTAGAAAGCAAAGCTACAAACAGTATTCTTAACAAATGCGCCCCGCACAAAATGCTTGTACTATCGCAGAACGGAGAAATAGGGCGCTGATCCACCAGGGTCCGCAGCAATATGCGCTCCTCCTGTCTTCATAAGCCCGCGAAAAAATCCTAAGGGCACTCAGCTGTAGGGGGGCATATCGGGGCAATGAAGTCTCATGGATGAAATACGTATAACGATCCAAAATTGATAATGGTCTGATTTCGTCAGAGTGCTGTCTCCTGAGGTCGCGCATGTAGGAGCTCAATAACGTCTCCATAGGGACACTGCGGGCTAGAAACCGAAGTGCAGCAAAATAATTGCTATTTGGAAGTTAAGACATTGAGCCTTCGAGAGCAAAGAGTGTGTAATACCACTCGTTGCAAGCGCAGTATTGCCCTATCATAGGTTAGGCGTGGCTGCCGTCTGAAGCATTTATCAGCTGGGAGGCACACGACGGGGTTCAGATGGTTGGATTATTATGCTGTCTGGGGTCTCCTTTATCTGCCGCTAGCCGAGTCAACAAGCGAAGAGTTCCAAAAGAGAAAAGGGTGCAAGGGAAGACGACAGACAACAGAAGCGCCTACAATTAGCATTGCTTTCCTTTTTTCTCACTTTGCCTCTGCATGATTGCGCGAGAGAACAGAGATGCCAGACAGTCTCCCGGAGAAAGAGAAGGAGAAAGTGGAGATAAATAAATAAAGGTACAGTCGGAAGTACCATCTAGCATATAAGGTCAGTGGAAGGAAAGGACAACCGGATATGAAGACGACAGACAACAGTGTGCTCCCCGTCTAGTGTGTGGCTCTCAGGCCGAATGCATTCGGACCTTGCCATCGCAAAGCAATGAATCTAGCTCTGTTTACGAGCAGGGAGGAGGAGGAACTGCAACGCGGCAAAAGCATCTCGCTAAGCCTTTGCTCCTGACTTACTTACGTGATTAACGGACAGTTGCTGCACCTAAAAGGTTCAGAGAATCCTTTCTTATGTAGACAGGAGTGATACTGTTTGCCTTTGTGTCTTCCTGTGCACCATCAATACTCCTGATGTCACTGTGGTCACATTTTTTGGTGTCGACGTATGAGTGGGCGTTGTCAGTGAAAATGTTTGCGCCTCTTAGAGGGCCGCGCTTGTTGGGTGAAATACTGAGTGGGTGGGGTTGAGTCCTATCCACTGACAGCTCATTTCCTGTGAGGCAGGTAAAGTTTTTTATCATCCCCTGCTGTGCTCACGGAATAACAGGAAAGACTCCTTCTTTCTAGTTTTCCGACTACTGGTTTTGAGCGCAATTTTATTTTGCGCGCATGCTGGTCACGTCTCTTTTTTCACACTCTTTTTTGTGACAGCACTGTTATCGTTTTTTAATTGTATGAAAACGATATTTATTGTTTGAGAGCATCATGCAGGTAAGTTAAGATAGATGAAAGAAGTCGTTCGAAAGATGAAAACAAATTTACATTGGCCAATCAGATCGCGTCTAGGTGTGAGCATGCCCAACTTCGGGGTTCCTTTGTCCAAGCCATATATGACTAAGGACTCTGCTGATAAAATTTCCATCTTAAAAAGGTGACGAGCGACGCCCCAAGTGCTCCGAGAATTCAAGAGAGGACTTTCGGAAAGAAATAGACGCTGGTTCTCAGAGTGGAAACCTGGTCATCTTATTAAGAGAATGCTTGAAGGAGAGTAAATGACCATTTCTGTCTTGCAGCCTTTATGCAAGAATCTGCATATAGCACGTGGGAGCTGTAGGGAAATCAAAAGCTATCATCCACGAGGCTATTTCCCACTCCTTTTGATATCATTGTGTTTCAGAACAAAAACTTGATAAAAAAGGTATTCTTTTACGTGGCTCCCAAAAACAAAGAGAACGCGAGCATCGTTCCTTTATTCCATCACTGCGTGTTTTTTGCAGTTAAACAGCCATACTGAGAACAAGAAGGCACATTCAATATTTTGCCAAATTTGGGGACAGCTGTTTTAAATGAACATGTAAATGCATTTTATTTTGTAATTTTGCTGTCGCCTTTCTTTTCAACGACTGAAATGAGTTGAGGCGTTCAGAATGTTCGTGTTTTCCAGCAAAGCGGAAGTATATGAATAGTAAATTTTCTATAAACATTAGCCAGAAAACACAATACATTAATGTTCATTTCATTATGTATGGTGAATGCAGACTATGTATATTACAATCGTAACTGACAATGCACGCCTGAATTGTTTAATTTGTTGATTAAAGCCGAAATAGAGAACTAAAATTAGAAAAAAAAAATGAAGAGAACTTTGTGGTTAAAATAAAATAAAATCTCCTTGAAATCGATTTGGGAGCAATGGTCGTTCTTTCACCCTAGGAGTCGAAGCTATTTTGCTTCTAGGTCTGCAGAAGGTGTTGGCACTGTGCGGGAATCCAATGCTTTAATAGCATGAACAGCAAATGCTGCTGTTCAATTACATTCTGTTCTGTCTTCGGCTCTTTAAAAGAAAGATGTTTTGCTGTGCGAATTGACGGCAAAGTTTATTACAGAGCCATTGAGTATGTAATGAGAGGATTGGCTGACGCCACAGCGTGCTCCTGTCAAACAGAATCACGCTTCTTTACGGTTGCTTCAAGTAAACGACGGCACAATACATAGCATGGCCTTTCAACCCGACTTCGAAGCGTCGCTGACATCCTGACAGAAGCGAGGTGACCGCTCACCATGAATCTGTTTCCTAGGCTGTAGCCTTAAGAACAAGCGCTAGAGAATGGCATAAGTAGGCAAGAAAATACGAAAGCCATAAACAAAAAAAAAAAAAAGAAATGAACTGAAAAAGGAATTCGATTATCTACGAGCATGCGAAAACACCAGTACAGAAATTCGGGAAGCCATTAAGTAAGGGACTCCTTTGAGCGAGGAGAAGAGCGTCCCGAAGCGTCTGTACTGGCAATCTGAAACTGAAACTGAATCTGAAAGTGCTCGCATGAGAAAGGGGCCCTAAACGAGAGAACGGAAAGAAGGAATGACACAGGAACCCCTTGTTTCAGAGCGATCTCTCTATCTGGCACCGCTTCCTAGCTCTGTTTCCACTTAACGCACGGCTTAGTAGGTGAGGTATTTAACAGTTTCTTTCGACGAGAGACACTGCTTGGTTTCGGAAGGACACTATGGATGATTTTCATAGTGGAAAAGTTGGGTATACGTGTCGTGATAGTACAGTTAGCCACCAAAAACGTACTGCTGCACTGTCCTTCGTGAGTTCCCGAACTCTTTTGGAATACTGGTACAAAACTATGGAGCCAATTTCTATGCTGCTAAATGCATAATGGCTCGCACTTGCTGCAGTTGTAGCTTGACGAAAAAAGGGTGGTAGAGTGAAGGAGTAATGATTGCTCTCTTTCACTTCGTGTTCTGTAATATTTTCCAGCATTTTGTTCCTATCCAAATACGTCACCTTAGAGAGTAATGTATCCTCGAATTTCTTTGTAGTAGAAAGCCTTGATGTCCATCATAGTCGGTCCTTGAGATATGGAGAGTAGAGATATGTGGCGGTGCAGGTCAACTGACAGATTGCACTGAACTCATACTTAGTTGGACAAATAGGTTCCGGTTATTGGAGGTTTAAATGCGGAGCTTCATACGGAACGTGTTTTTACGTAAAGACAGCGCGGCAACAGCACTAACGCCATGCGCGTACGCCAGAAGCCTTTCAGCAAAAGGAATTACCGACCAGGATTCTTTGTTATCAAAGATCTCTGATTCCAGCTGTCGAAGCCCTCACTTTACCTCAATGCTCACGGTGGCAACGTCTGCTGAAAGGTTACGATATCCTTTTGGAAGACATGGTTAAAAAATATCTTAACATAGAACTCATGGTATTGCCGCGAAACCTTCAAAATTGTATTTGCTGGTTTAACAGCCGCTGGCATACGGACTCATTACTCTGATTCTGGATCGCGTAGCAGTTCCGTATTCTTTGTTTGTTAATGCTCAATGTCGCGAGTCACACCTTTATCAGTTTTCGTTGTAGCGCAAGATGCACCGAGATCTATCCCGACGATTCCGGCCGCTCATGTGTCTTTCTACAATGTTCCAGCCTGTGCTGGTAGCGGTTTGCGACGTTATCTAGATTGTTCTGAGCAGCCTTTAAATTGAGCGTTGACGAATGTGACGGGCATTCTTTGTCCGAACACCGACGAGCACGTTTGTTGCTATCGCCGGCGCCGAGTTGCTTAGTTCTTTTGCGGGCGCAAGTCAGCCCAATAAAGAGCTAATTTCCGTACCATCAAGCCTGTGTCTTCATTTGTGTCATCGACCCTGGTCACCACCACGTGACAGTATTTATTTCTTTTGATTTGTAATGCACCCGCATGTGGTTTGGCACCCAAACCTCCCCGTTAGTTATAATACACAGCAAGTCTAAGAAAATGCAGTAATGTTGTCGAGATTCCAGACGGTAAATATTATAATCTTTATTACGGCAGCAAAAGCACGTCGCTTAGGATGCCGATCTGCGAATATTTAGCGTAAACAAAATCTTGGCAAAGGCTTATGATAATGCCGGTGGACAGGGAATGCAGAACCTTGCACATTGACTATATAGTTAGCGCAACGTCTAAGTAGTCTGAATAGTTGACTTACCTGTCACTTCAGCAAATTCGATCTTTTTGTAGTTTTAAAATCCTCGTCAGCCATATTTATCTGATAAGGTAATAATAATATTCTCACACAAGTTTCTTGAAAACAGCGAGAACAGAAGTTCACTTCGAAAGGAAACTTACCGACTATAATATTTCCCTTCGGTACACATTTCTTAATACTCTGAGAGGATTGAAAATTTAACCGCCTCTTTTTTTAAGTTCTAAGAGGGTACAGCTGTACGTAAGGAATTGATCAGTTGGCAAGAAAATAATAGCAATAGTTCAGGAAAAAACCTAACTAAAGATCAGTGTTTTCGAAGTCACCTGAGTACTTTCTGTGATTACTAGAGAAATTGAAAACCACAGCACTAACTTTTTTAGATAACGTAAAATAAAACAAGAGATATTTGTTCCACTGCTTTAAACAAAATGGAAAAAGAAGGAAACGAAAAAACAAAGAAGGAATCAAGGAAGCAAAAGAATCGTAGTAGAGAAAAGGATTCATAACAAATGAGGAAGAATTGTATAAGAAGAGAAAAAAATGAAAAATAAATTCACGAAGAAAGAGAAAATTTTTTCAATACTGACGACTGAAAGAAATAAGCTAACAAGATAGGAAGAGGGAATAAAAAATAATACAGAAAACACAGTCAGGATAACGAATATGACGAGAGAGAGAAAAATGAACCAAGAATGAAAAAGGGATGAAAGAACGTAAGAAAGAAAAAAATACGAAAACAATTACATATAGTGTTATATGTGTGGGCGTAGTTGAACGTTCCACACGTTTTTACAAACATCTAAAAAAATGCGCTACAATGTCGCGTCTCATGACTGCCGTAAAGAATCTTGTTTCGTGCGTGAATAATCAGCTTTTATGCGATTAAAGCACAGATACAGACATGCTGTCTGCGTACCAAGTTAGATCATAGAGTGTGCAGCGGCATCTGTACTGAAGCCTGATCATAATGTACCAGACAATCTAATTGCGAATTGATATATTAGGAAGCCTGGTGATAGCAAGAAGCACGCGAGCCCGTACTGTCAAGCGCGTGTTGCTCGGTTGCATGCCAAGGAAGACGGTAAAAAAAAAGACATCTACATGCATCTAAGTGTAAACGCAAGTGTTTATGGAAAGAAATCGGAAAGTAAATCACGGAAATCCACTCTTATTAGGATAAACCTGTCCTGCGTGCATTATAAATTAGGTCTCTTAGGGATTCCTTAGTGCATACAATTTTCAGCTGCCAGTATGATAAATTGAGATACTTTTCTGCAAGCAACTGGGTATACCACAATATGGCAAAATAAATATAGAAACAAAACGCAGATAAAAGGCAGAGTATGAAATTCAAGGCGAAAAGAAGTTTAATTTGAAGAACACCGAGTATAACAGCGAATACGCTAAATATCTGGAACTGTTACTGCTTGTTTCGTAAACTATTCATGCTTCACTGAAAACACACACTTTTGATTTGGATTTCTGCAAACTATGTAGCGTGCAAGTTTACACTGTTCTCATCCCAGCTGCTGGAAACATGTGCTACGCAAGCGTTCCGAAGCTTCGATAACTAATAGCACGTAATGACAAGAACTGAACGTTTAATTTCTTTCTGGCATTCCTCGTACGAGGAGGATGCATGAGAAGAGATATCTACATTGACTTTTCATATTAACCGCCTCTCTCAGTCATCAAAACGATGATTATTTCCTATAATGCGAGTATAGAAACAGTGAACGTATGTTTAATGGTTACGATAGTAGAACGAGATTTCGGAACATGTGATTAGGGAGAGCAAATATTGGAACGTATAAACGAGCCCCAAAAAGCTTCTTCATGCTCAAGCACAATTACTAAGAGGGGCAACGGCACCAGAATTAAATTCGCGGTCGTAGGCGTCCGTTCACCAGCGCAGGCTCCATTGCAAATAACCATTTATTTGCCTTATGTCTAACAATTCTCTAAAGCACGCTTCGTCTCATATAAACTGTGTTTGCAACGAAACAACCTTTACAGAGGTGTCCTGAACGAAAGAAGCATTTTAAGTCATGATACCATATATCAGAGTTTCGCCAAGTATTATTTAATTTTAAAAGCGGGCTTTTGATTTGAGCATTCACTTTTTAGGCGCAGTATGTTGAATAGTTGGTTGCATCAAAATGAAGCTAAGACTCGGTTGCCCGTAAGATTGTGAACTAATGTGCACTGTGCAAACTTAAAGGCATATATATCATTTGGGAGGCTCACATATATTGTTATCTAGCAGGCATTTAGTAATTACATTCTCGGTCGTAGGCGTCCGTTCACTACCGCGGGCTCCATTGCAAATAACCATTTATTTGCCTTATGTCTAAAAATCCTCTAAAGCACGCTTCGCCTCATATATACCATGCTTGCAACGAAACAACCTTTACAGAGGTGTCCTGAACGAAAGAAGCATTTTAAGTCATGATACCATATATCAGAGTTTCGCCAAAGTATTATCTAATTTTAAAAGCGGGCTTTTGATTTGAGCATTCACCTTTTAGGTGCAGTATGTTGGATAGTTGGTTGCATCAAAATGAAGCTAAGACTCAGTTACACGTAAGATTGTGAACTAATGGGCCCTGTGTAAATTTAAAGACATATATCTCAGTTGGTAGGCTCAAATATATTGTTCTCTAGCAGGCATTTAGTAATCCCCTCGTCTATATAAATTCGTCTGGTGCCACTCGTAATGCACAGCGAATTTTTGGGACACGCATTGATGAAAAGGAATCCTCATGTCCGGACTGGGCACCAGAGACTTCCACAAGAGTGCACCTCACCCTCACGATGGTGCCCATTTACTGTACTGTAAAGTGTACTTTACATCCCGTACTGCACTCGGAGTGCCTGTATAGAACTGGCAAACGGGAGGAAAGCGAAATGTGTGCCTACTCTTTGCAACGGAGCACTGGAAAGCCTCTAGAGATTAACTGAGCACATACAAAGTTTCACATAATTTACACGGTTGTTCTCAAGGCGGTCTCCGAAGCTAGAGTTGTCGTAAACTTGGCGCATTTACGCTGTAAGCTTTTTTTTCGAAAATAGCCGACTCATTACGGCCAGATCACAAGCATGATGTAGTTTCGATTTCTCTAGAAACCAACTGGCAAAGTTATCACGAAGATGCTAACATACAACAATTGCTGCGACTGCTCTAAAATCATGTGTGCACATTCAGTTTCAGGCTTAACTCCTCGGGAAGTCAGACTGAAGTTTGTAGGGCCGCCTCCTGGAACAAAGGCCAAAAAATGCTGTAGTCTTGTATCTCTATCGGCATTTCAGATTCAACAAAGTTAGTGCTTTCCAGTCCTTGGCGTCAGTTCTGTTTTCCAATCGGACTACATGACAAAGATGAAGACGCCATTTGTCGCAGCTGTAGTGCGGTCGTACAACAAACAATTGCCCTTCCTTAAAAGCACTACACTTTACTTTTGCTAGCGATGTTATTTTATACCTTACGAAATTTACAAGGAAAGATATTTCACATCTTGGCTCTCTGAGATCAAGCCTGAGAAAAAGAGCGAAGAAAAAGCCAGTAGTACGAGATAGTTGCCTGCATCATTTTTGCGACCTTAATGAGGAAAAACAACGATTCCGTCATAACATAGGCATTCCAAAATACTTCTAAAATATATTCTAAATTGCTAATTCTATATGTGTATTGAAATAGTCGCAGCGTGGCCCCAACTGCACTAGGTAGGAATTGTGCTTGCTACTAGTAAGTTAAGAAAAGTTATAAAACTCAGTTGAATATAAGAAAAATCAAGTCATCCTTTAAACCATTCGTTGTGTGCTAACAGAAGCGTTTGGGTCCTAGCTTGAGTAAGAGATCATCTATTTTTTCACTGCTAGATCAAAAGGCTGCTCAGCCTACTTTAATAAAACAAACACTCTCAAGCTTCGAAAAGCCTTTCAAAAAATAATTTTTGTAAAGTAAGACACATCAAGCATCTATTGATTGAAATTTTTATTGCCTCCACTTCACTGATTCATTCAAGTCAAATCTGTTTATGCCGATATAAAGCGATGTGCTGGCTATTTGGCGCTTTTGTTTTGCCGTGTCTATGCGCTTCGGGGTGGTTGCATAGTCAGCACATACTAACAAAGGACAAAGGTTTTAACGACTTGGTAAACTAAGAGCCTAAGTGGGAAAATGAGAACAAGAAAAACGGAGTGTTATCAGTATACATGTGCGTTGTAGCGCGTTTTGTATCTTTAAATAAAGCCATTAAAACTTGTTTGCTGTAAACAAAGGTATATTAGCCACTGCAGCTGCACAAAGCAAGTCCACTGCACAGGAATATTTTTTCTAGCTAAAAAGAGCATCATGATGCAAATATTTACTGTAGGGTTGAAGAAAATAAAACACCGCCATAAGGGCATTACTACAGAGACGCTAAAACATTGAATTTATATTCCCGTGTTTGCAAGAAACCGATATTAATGAAAGGACGACTGAAACAAAGGTATCTACGGTGATGTTAGATCTAGGGCAAATTATTCTGAACATCGTGTATTACTGGCTATTCAGCGTTTCTCATGTTGGCCATTTGATTGCGATGTGTGCACGACGCACCTTTGGGATGGTGCCACGGGTTATTTTATAGAGGTGAAAACCTTTCTTTGCTCATGCGTGCCGTGTACATAAATATTATTCAGAACTTGTGCTCAAAAAACCTCCTCCGCAGTGGCGCTTAAAGAAAAGATACCTGTTATCGTCTTCACCGGGAATAGGACCACCATTCCTCCGAATACCAGCCTCCGAAGCCACCACTCCACACCAGACGTTTTCATTGGAGAGGAAAGCTTTCAAGCAATAGAAGGTAAGACAGCTCACGCCTAAAATCCCTGGGCTGAGACATATGGCTTAATACTTCTAGTCTGTCGAGCTCGTCTCCATGGCAATGTGGAGGATGTCACTTGTTGCCTTGGTGGATGATATGAGATGGGGTGTGCTGGCGGCTCTTTAGTCGGTTTCTCCCAAATCTCTGGGGGGCTGTAAATAGCGGACACATGTTAGGCAATAGATCAAGCCGTGTAAATAAATTGTTTGAAAGTGTGTCTAAAAAAATTATTCTATGAAATAAACACTACAGTAGGACTAGCTCCTAGGGCGTGCTCCTTAGCGCTCTTGAAGGGTCCTAGGTGGCTTCTAGCACTTTATATATATATACTATTCTTTATTCGAGGGAAATTATCAAGCACACTGATTTATTATTTGAATGCTGCTTTGCGTGTCATTGAGGTAGCAAGGAGCTGAAGCAGAATCTTTTATAATAGCAGAAAAATGATATTTTCAGTTTATATATTTCTTATTTACTTTTTTTATCATTTCGTCAGTAATCGTTGGGTGTCCTGCGCTCTTTATAAGAATCGCTTGCAAAAAAACCAGGCTGTATTTTGTTTGTAGTTTTCAGACCATTTTTGCACTTCTGTAAATCCGGCTGCGATGGTGACAGGTTAAAAACTTTTTATCTTTTGTCAGCTTTGCTGCATTGTAATTATAAGTACGTTTTGCAATAATCAATGTGGCTTCTTTTTTGTTCATAACTTGTTCAACAGAGATTTCACATTATGATAGATAATATAAGGAAATTTTGTGAAAATGCAAACGTGTGCGGAATTGAAGTCAGAATGGAGTTAGCAGAATACGTTTTAGCACCTCGAGCGATTAATGAACGCTAGAAGCGTCTGACACAAACATACCTAAGGTTACAAGAACACTAAATGATATGTATATGTTTTCTGTGCATATATATCTGAATACGAATCACAAAAGATGTTCACACTTGCTAAAGTTTTCAAGAATTCGGATAACACTACTTAGAGCCATGCATACTACGGAAACGGAATTAAATATACGGTATTTGAAAAACTTAACATGCAACAACCGCTACCTCGAACAAGCGTCCTGCAGGAAAATGGCAGGAAATACAGCTGCTGAAAGGACGCAGAAAAATGATTTTAGTGAGGTCTTCCTGAATTACGCAAATACTTTTACAAACAGCTTGGATAGGTATTCCTGTAATGACTAGTTTGGGCAGGTGCTTCAAGCGGTTAAATTAGATATCGGAAATGCGATGTCAATACAATAACAGTATCGTGTACAATGCTTCTTCGAAATCCATGATATCCGCCTCTTGATGGTTTCCGGTCACGTTGAATACATGAAGAAGTATGAATTGCGGCTATAAAGACGCACAAGACACGGTTAAGGGGCACACATGCTGAATTATTACAAAATCAAGATGAATCTGGCTTTCGAAGATTGATTCAAACACTGTTCGAATTTCAAAATGTATATCAGAAAGCCAATGAACAAAGGGCAGAAAATATGACCCTTCGAAATAAAAAATAACGTCAACAGGGGAGTCTAAAAAAAAAATAGCAAAAGCAATGACAAGCGTTTCACGGTGAATGGTTTAGTATGCCGACTCGCACTTCTTTCCAAACCCACTGATGAAGGCTGTGCGACGGCATCTGCTGGATGAAGAGGTAATAAAGAAATGCGGAATACAAGAACGAAATAAAGAAAGGAATGTAGACGTTTTCATCTGCATGGGTACATTATCTGTTCTTTTGCGATTTTGCGATGCTTACATCCTACCTTCTTTCAAGTTCGGCTTCTCCGTGCCCAGCTTCAGTTTTGGGAGTCACACAAATTTTGTGCGAGGACCCTTTTTAAATCGGGAGCCGAGCTCCTCTACACTAAGAGGGCATGCCACGAAATGTGCGGTATTTATTTCTTCCTTTATTATTTTCTCTTCACTCGGCTGCTAAGCATCTGCCCCAACATCTTGTCGGTTACGCGAGGGAAAGCGCATGACTGAAGCGAAATGAATCTTCCCTGAACGAGTTCTAAAAACAACAACTGTAATATACACTACAAGCAGACCTTTGAGTACAACATAAAAAATACACTGCGGATGGCAGAAATAAATGCAACAGCTTGAAGGATATAAACTTCCTTCCCAATGTGGCACGTCAATAAGGCGGAACCAGTAAGGATAACATAATGCTTCATTGAAACTTACTTATTTTTCGCTCGCTGAGGAATCTGAGACGAAATCTTCCCTATAATTCATGAAAAAATATATTATTTTCATGAAGCGAATTTGACTTCCGTCGAAACCATTCCTTCCGTCTCAAGATCCGACATACGTGACTTAGCATGCGGAAAAAGTTTGAAAACGCGTGGAAATGCACGTTTGGGCTAGGCATGAAACACAGCAATTTTGATTCGAAAATAATTCACTTTCCTTACGACTCATTTCCATTTAGTGATAGTAATTGATATGTAAATCCACAATCGCTCCCACTCCGAAATTCTTGCTATTTTCTCTTTCGCAGTGTTCCGCGGACGCAAGCGATTCTTTATGAGCTTCTAGGCTCGAGAGAGTTGGCGAAACACGTATTTGTGCTGGTCTTCTGCCATACTGCTTCGTGTACACTGGTACACGTTCAGTTGGGGTACAACGCGGTCCGCCTTTCTCCTAATCGTAAATATACAATGATAGCCGTTTCGAAAGCAGGGCGCCCTCTTTCAGTCAGTAGGTTTGACTGTCTGTCAAGGTCCGGCATTTTATCGGTTCAAATACGCTTCGCATTCTGTTAGATTTTATGTTGTTTTTCGTTGTTGTTTTTGATTTATGGTGTTATTCTTACTTGCTGCTATTTTTAACTCTATATATTGTTTCTGACGAGGCTGTCCTGAGCAGCGCAGTTATGTGCTGGTGGGACCTGGTGGGACCTGGTGGGACCTGGTGGGACCTGGTGCCCTTTTCCCTGTTTTAGTTTGACGAAGCCTAGAGATGGTCTTTTGCTTAACCTTTTTATTTTTTTTCGGTTGCTGACCTGCTTATTTATCTGTAATCATGCTTAAGCATACCCTTTTTGTGATGGTTGTCTCTGTTTATTCGGGAGGTTTGATTATTTTGTTTGTTTGTTTTTGTCTTTACTTAGTGACGCGGGTCAGGTTAAGACTATCTTCATTGCCGTGAAAAAATATTTTCGTTCGTGTTGATATCCAGTGCGCCATTTTTCCACGAGCTGGTTCGTATTCACGATTACATCGCAGCGGAGAGCCCTTATATATGCATTGAATTTCTTCACGACGTACAATTGTTGGTCTTGCATCTTGCCTCTTCTTCGTCCACGTCCCGACAGCGCAGCTTTTTTCTTGCATTGAAGTATGACTAACTAGGCTGACATATTCTACTGCACCTATCACTCTCGCTCAGTCCTGCGTCTCCCAGCAGAGCCACTGGTCGTTGTAGGGAGCATTTCAGCATGCTTGAAAATGCCAAGAATTAATGCTAAGCCAAAAACTACGGTCCTCACCTCAAGTTTATGGATTGTAGCTAATGGCCTGTAGTGCCTCTTGTTTTCTGTTTTATGCCTTTTTATTAAGCGTCGAATAGTCGATGGTAATCGTTTGTGCAGGTTTGCCTGTGCAATGTATATACATTGAAGAAAGCATAAAAAGACATCGTTTATTGTAGTATTTCTCTGGCTAAAAATCTCAAAGCATCTCCAACGTATCACACATAATTCATACTCATAATTTTGGGCATTTTCACTTATATTTAGACAGAAAAAATCCGAATAAGAAAGTAACTGTAGCAAACAAGATGTCACCTTACTAGCATAATCACAACACAAAGCACCTGGTAGTAGTATACGGTGACTGTTTCGAGGCTACGAACATTTAATATGTGTTTTTCTTCGTCCAGGCCTTGCAATAAATAAGGAATGACCATAAAAGGGCAATGAACAAAACTTGCTCGCCAGGGACGCGCTGCTAACAAAGTCCCGAACACCCTGAGAAATGCGTTGGGCAACCTCCACATGAAAGTAAATAAAGAATGATTGCAAGGTGCCCACGCGTGGAAAAAGCAAACAATACGCACCACTTCTCGGCGTTTAAGTGTTTAAGTGTATCACGGGATAAAATGTAAACCTTCTAAGTGTAGAAAGCTTCGCGAGGAAAATAAAAAGACAAATGAAAAAAACTGAAACTCCACCCTTCGCAAAAAAAAAGAAAAAAATCATCTGTGGACTCAATTTATGCCAAATTCTTTCGTGGCCAAGGAAAACGAAAGGGAAATGGTAGTATTTCGGAAACGAGTGAAGCGAAAATAAAATAAATAACTCAGGTCAGATGCAGCGCTCGGCACACAGCAGTGATCTCGGAGAGGCGGATTCTCGTACAAAAGCGTAGATAGGTGTTCAGGGGGCGACATATTTCTCCCTGGGAGGTGGTGGGTCTGGAAACGCCGGCCTTTGCAGAAACTTTACAAAGAAGCACTGAGACCTCGGGCGCTTCGTGCGCGGTGCTGCATCGGTTTGCTACTCAATCACCTTTCTTTTCGTGACTTCTTCTTTCGGAGGACTGCACTGCGGTATCTTTTCGTTCTGTTCCTGCGCGGTAGTTCCCTAACTTCTAAAAGCTTCAAGTAAGACTTTCCAGGTGAAGAATTGCCTATTGTTGCCTAAAACGACACAGTCTTCTAGAGAAGGATGAAACAAAGTAAGTTGAAGCAGTTTTAAGTTCTAAAAATTTAGCCCCGAAGGAAACAAAAAATATCTTGCGAAGCTAAACAGTCGCTTCATGCTAATATTAGTTACTTGTCAAATGTTATTTCTTAGCGTCAGCTTATCAAGCAACGCTAATCCTGACATGCGGTTTTATTACAATGTTATTTTTTATGCTGTAAGAATCATTTTTGTAACTGCGTAAATAACAGAGGAACATATTTCGACATATACATATATTTTTTTTTGACATAAAGAATGTATCTTTGACCTCTTCCCTATTTACCTGTGAGGCTGCCTTTTGTAGCCGAACGGGGCGTACTACATAAATATTACTTCATTTCGAGAAATATTTACTTAATTGTCGACAAATTTATCCAGCCTGAAAAGAGTGTTATACAGTTCATGAGCCATAAGCAAGAGATTAAGCGGCTGACTGTAGCCTTCTTTGCTTTTTTTTATATAAAGGTAGCTAGGCGATATTCTGTACGTTTCTTCCTAATAAATGTCTTTTTTTCATCTATATTCGTAAAATAGAATCCTTGTTATTTATACCATTTGCTTTGCTGCAGTAAATGCGGAAGTACATTTTATTCCCCAATTCCCTATTTTTAGAAGTATAGGCCAGTCTCTTATGTTTCCCTGCAATACGTGTGCTGACGCTTTGTTTCACCTTTCAACAGATCATGGTTGAGGTTGTTGAGGAGCTACTATTGGAATTAGTCTACAGGAACAAGCACGTAATTTCAGCACACATAGGAAAACCATAATGCTATTGTCAATAGAAATAATTTCCAACGCAGGAAATAATTGCGCGACTTTGATTTCTCCACCTAAATAAGGTCTTCCCTACCTTTCCTTCCTTATTTCTATGAACAACAGAACGGAGAACCTCACATGATCCATAACCGCTCTAGAGGGACTCCTTATTGTCTAAAGAGCATATAATAAGTCCAGTTAAGATTTTTTATAGCTAGCCGAAATATGTGACGGGCTACTCACCTCTCTTGAAAACTGCCAGTGCTAAGCTAACACTAGGGTCAAAGCGAGTTTTTCGGAACGGTAAGGTGCGCTGGCACAATTCTGACAGTTGTGTTCTGTGGCAAACAAGAGTTTAAGCGCGTGTACTCTTTTTTGTATTCCATATTCCAAGAGACAATAAGTCACAGATTGGACTCCGTCGCGTGGTTTTCGTGGCGTAATTTGTTAGCCTGTACAATCTGGGATTACCTTCTGCTCAAGGTACATAGATACAATATGTGTTTGGTTCGCGCGTTTAAACAGAGAGGCAAGCACAGCCAGATTGATCGAATTCGTCGACATAACATGCACTATCTTTCCTACTTGTTGTTCCATTACTTCGGAATAATGGGTAGTGGAATGACTGTGCTGTGGGCGAGCCGGTAGGGACTTTTATGGTCCTCGATGAGTGCGACGAGACTGCTTGATAAGCTGTTACTTTGCTGAACGCATGTAACCTTACATTGCTAATCTTGACTGCCTCTTTTGTTTCCCTTTTTATCGCTTCTCTTCTCTTCATCCACTGTAGGTTTAGAAAGCAGAACCTTGCTCTGGTGAAAATTTTTCGTTTTTCATAACCTGTGATCACTTTTTGCCTTTTGATGGACTTCAATCATAGAATGTCGAAACAAGTGACTCAACTGGCGACGGGCTGCTGGAAACAGAAGAAACAACGTTAACAGGGAAGGAAAAGAATAAATAAGAGGACGAAGAAGAAGTTCAGTGGAGCTGTCTGGCTAACTTTCCAAGGGTGAGCACAACGACAGGGATGGTTTACCGAAGAAGTCGCCGTCATAATTTACAAGAACACGACACTTGCGAACACCCGTGTATCAGCGGATGGCGGCTTCTGTGAGGCGACATGGCCGGCCGCATGATCATGCATGGATTACAGATAAGTGAAGCGTGCATGTTCACTGCTCCGGCCGTGCTGAACCACGAGGTTAAAGATAGTCCGGGAAGAACAATTAGAAATAAAAGCTCATACCTTCGATAATTCAAATCTTTTTATTCATTTCACCGATCAAGCTTCATATCTATCACAAAATAAATTTTTTCTTGAGTTGAGCATTGGAATTTTTCTCGCCGGCACTTTTTGAGCGTATAAGATCCGCAGAAATAAAATCATCTAGCAGGTTTTCGTCAGAGTCCATAATTTTTTCAACCTCTTTGCAGTTCTGATGGTCACTGCATGTCGTCAGATAGAATTACTAACTAAATTCTAGGAATGTGGTAGAAGCTGCCCAGAACAACTTTGCAAAAAGAAAGAGAAGATGTAAAATCCAGATATCTCCGCTTCCTCGAATATATCGAGTTTGGAAAGACATAAAAGCAGGCGTGGATAAGGCGAGAGGCCTTAGTTTAAAATGGTTCTTTGCCTTGAAGACATACAAAGAAGGCATGCCGTCTCGCGTAATTTTAAAGGGGAGAAATTATTGGCATTGCGAAGTTTCTGGTCACGTAAAGACTCATTTGAATTGTTTGGATATTAATATCTCATTGACGGTTGGCAACGCTGAGAACTGCACAAATTTAATTCAGCAGAAATAAGTTTTGAAAAACAGCCAAGCTCTGGGATCAGAAATAGGTTTGGAATAATTTGCTGACAAATTTCCATGTTGACACACCGTATGTTCGTGCGTATGCTCCCATCAGGTAGGAGAAAACGATATAACTTTCATCACAGCTTCTACAAAAGCATAGCTGTTCAAACCTTCCAAAACCGATAGAGTGTCATTTACTAATCGGCGTCTCTTGACATTAATTTTTGCAGACCTATATAACATCCCTAAGGACATGTGCAGAAAAAGCTACATTTTGTTTGTCTCACGTGGCCATCTTAAATTTTTAGAATGATTGCCCCACTTTACTGAAATGTTTCATGAACACGCAAGTGTGTTACATATTAAATAATTCCCCTGAGCCATTAGAGCCAGAGAACTAACCCTATACTATTCTGTGAGTGACGACAATTATAAATATTACAAGTAACTGCTACTAACTTCCACCACAGTAACATACCGAGCAGTTGATGCTTAACCAACGTTCTCTTTATCTGACCATCCTCAATAACTTGTTTCGCTTTGTTTATTATATAACATGTGTTCAACTGACAGCTTCCTTCTCTCTGTATTCCTAATGAAACGAACAGAGCGAATCTCTCTGCTCTTCAAAATAATATCTGATAACCCTCTACCAGAGACTTGCTGAGGAAAGGACTAGGAGTGTGTTAAAATATTTTTAATATTGTATAAAATACTCAATTATCCTACTGTTTGAACTGAACAATTGTGGTGTGTTCAAAATTAATCCAAACGAATTATGCCCGCAAGACCCTTAAAGCAAAATTGCGCACTAAGGGCTATAAATAAAAAACGCGTTTCAGTTAATTGATTTGTCCCCCCCTCCCCCAATACGTCAATAATCAAATCAAACAAATCGAAACTTTTGGAATGCGTTTATAATAATTAACACGAGCTTCAGTTAACGCCTAGAGCCATATTTCTCTCCGAGGACTGTTTGAAAAGCAGTGGCCCCGACGACTGTTCATACAGAGTTCAACATGTGCCCGATGAAGGCTTTATTGCCGCACGGTGGTTTTTACGTCTGGTAGGTTCATAACGATTTCCCTTGAACACTAAGCATGCGTTTGAATTGTTCCTTCTCGTGTCATGTTCTCAGGTATAGACATCGAAAGCATTGTGAGGGGACACTGCTGCTCTTGACGGCGAGCACCGTGCAAGGCAGAAAAACTGAACCTGGAAATGTGGGGTCCGCGCGTTCACATTCACAAGATGCAAGCCGGTGCAGCGTATACACCGGACATCCCGAGCAGATGGTGCCGAACCAGGGTCGGCTGTCCCAACTGTCCTGCTGACTCTGTTGATCTGCAGCACTTAATCCAGACCTGTCCTGGCACGGCGAGACTCCGGGCCCGCTACCCACCTGCTCACCACATTCACACACACGAAGCCTGGACAGCTCCCAGTACCGACGCCAAGCGCAATCTTAGTGCCTTGCTATACTTCACGTCGAAGTCTGGCGCCCTCAATCTAACCTAACCCACCCACTTCCCCTCTAGGCCTCAGGTCATCCTTGTGAATAAAGGTTTATGAATGATCAATGCGTGTTCACCTTGAACTGCCCCATACCCGCTCCCTTCTATGCACGTGCAGAACTCTCGTTCTGCATCTGCGGCTTCAAAAATATCGGCTTGCTCGTCGTTTATTTTTCGTGAAGAATACTTGAATAAGCGTAAAAATCTTGTCGATAACGTTTAATCACTGAAGGCGACAGTCGACGACAAAGGCATTTAACTGGACGCGAAATATGCTTCGGAAGAAAAGCATCACATCGCGTACACAGTGTCCTTTGTATTAGCCAGTTATGTGCTCCAAATGCCGAACGCTGCCATAGAAAAATATTTTTCTGTTAGCACTATAATCTCCTTATTTGTTCGCAACAGAGCGGAACTCTTGAGCCCATTGGCTCATATATTTATTTTCTCATGCCATGTTTGAATTTGAGTTTTGTAAGAATATGGGCTTTACAGACGCACAACTGACTGTGAAAGCCCCGTGTTCGGTGCCAGTGGTGCCAAACCAGTGCACGCGACGCCCTCGTGTAAATAACTATAGAGGGCAAACAAACGCGATATGATGGTGAGAAACTTTGAACAAACTTTAAACGATTTAGGTTTGCTTTGTACCCGCTATCGGATTATTAGACAGAGATGGAAACAAGGTTAGCATTTGTTGTAGAAAGTTTGAAAAGGCAACATCCGCTTTAAGACGGTGTTAAAGGTGTGCACTAGCTGACATTATTATTTATTTTATATCGTGCATGACCATGCCTTGAAAATTGAGAGCTTTTCTTCGCGAAGGAGGATGCTCTACCAAAGGTGGAACTTAGGCTGATTGTAAGCGGGAAGCTAGGGGGAATTGATGGAAAAGTATCACGAAGTAAATTCACGCGCCAGTGATGCGATAGTCAATATTTCGGCACTTTAGCCCACGAGTTTGAAACGCATTCATGCTGTATAATGACCAGCTTCGGCAAACTCTGTATTAAACCCACAAGAAATGCTCTGTTGACAGGAACGCTTTATTTTAAATTGAAGGGTCAGCTTCGACTTCTTAAAATAATTATTAACCGGTTTATTTTCCCATATTCTTCCTCATAAAAGGCAACGATATCACCGTTTCTGAAACAAAACCTACTGAATCAGATCTTTAAAACTTTCTGCACAAAGCTGTCGACTGCGGGAGTGAGCACGCCTGGTTCCACTCCCCTCCTACTTCCTACTCGGACTGAGAGAGAGAAACAAATAACATTAATTTGCATCAGTCAAAAGGTTGGCGAGTATCCGAGGTGCAGCTGTGTCCCAGCCTTGTCCTCCCCCTCAACCATCAACCTGGATTTCTTGGATCTGAACAGAGGCCAGGTTGAGAAGGATGACTTCACGTTGCCCTTTTTCGTCCTGTTTGAGAAGCAGTGCCTCTCAGGACTCATCTGTTCTGTCAGGTTCTCCAAATCAAGGACACTCCCATATCATGTGGATCACATCCGCTATGCCATCACAACGTTTATACCTGGGGCTGAAAATGTCCGGGTGCCACTTCTTGTAAAACTGGGGGTTCGGGAATTTTCCAGTTTGTAGTTTACCCCACGTAATATTCTCGCTTTTGGTGTGCTACTTACAAGCTTTTAGAATATTGATCTACCTAATTTGTAATGCTTTAGGATACCTTGGTAAACATTAAGGTCTTCATTGAACTGTAGGCGCTCCTCATCGCGAAAGCGGTAAGGTGTTGCGTATAAGACATCGAAGATATCCCGGAATGTAGCTAATCATCGGGCCAGTACGTGCGCTTTCTCGTTTTCTCTCAACCCCTGGGGCGCTGGTGTCTAAATGAGCGCGACCTGCTCTGCCGGTGGTGGACCACTGGACAACACTTACTATTATGGCCGAAATGCGGGCCGCGTCAAAGTTTATAATCGCTGATTTTGAGTTAATAACTATTATTTTGACCTGTTGCTGGGTTAGAGCTAGCACAATGGCCACCTCTTCCGTCTCCGTTGCGGTCGAGTGTCGGGTGCTGCAGCAAACTACCGAGCGCGCGTTTTCCCCAGTTGTTACTGAAACTCGTCCCATACGGTCCGGGCATTGCGCAGTATCTGTGTATAAGACGTCCTGTCTGCCCGCAAAATGGGCTAGCAGCGCTGCTGCTCTATCACTCTTCTTACTCTCGTGGTAGACGGGGTGCATGTTTTTGAGGAGCGGAGGTATTTTTAATTTGTCCCTACCCTATCTAGCAACCTTGTCTGTACATCTGGTGCATGCTTGATACTCGTGGCCCAATTCCTCCATAATGCTGCGATCAGTAGGACTGCGCAACAGTATCCGGTATTGTGAGGTTGTTGCAGCCTCAATGAGCTCTTCGAGGGTATTGGAAACCCCTAGTTTGAAAATCTTCTTTGTCGATGCATTTAGTGGTAAGCCTAGTGCCGTTTTGGTCCCTTTATGAATGAGAATGTCGAATTTCTCCTTTTGCGCCTGGTGAAGCCGTATATATGGCGACACATAGAATGTCCTGCTGATTATAAAAGTTTGGACTAGCCTAAGGAGGTTAGCTTTTTTCATGCATGCTTGTTTGCGATCAGCTTCAAGTTTGACTGGTGCTAGCGTCTAGCTTCTGTAGTGGTTCCGAGTTCCTGCCGTTAGCCTGAATTCGTAGTGCTGAAGGGTGCATATGTGGTAAATATTTACTACTGCTACTGCGTGCGCGTGCTATTGGAGCTACCGACGACGTCTAACCGACAGCGCCTGCCGCGATGCTTTTCCCCATTAATCTCGATGTCTCGCCGCCAGGGTAGACGCGGCGCTGGCACAGCGCAACCAGAGCTCGACCTTGAGTTCCCTATAGCTCTAGTTTATTGTCTTTCTTAATTATTCAGGAAAAGTAATATTTTTGCCAGTTCAACTTGGCGCTGAACGTACTCTATTCTTGTCTAACTCAAGAGCAGTAGCTTTGACTCTAGAATTTAAAGGAACTAAACGCACCAATACCACTGGCACTTAACGAGTCCAAAGGACTGGTAGTTTTCAACCAATATTTGGAGCAAATGGTGAATATGAATAAAATTATTCGACTCGCATTGCATTTCGTAGTTAAGCTCCATTATTGTATTCGATTATGCAGCGAAGTGTGCTCTGCATATTTAACTTGACTGGGAAAATGTTTTATTTGCATAGTCCTACTGATGACGTTGGCAGGCTGGCTGGCTCAATACGTAATTTAGCCCTGATATAGAAAGCAACCGTAATGTGCCTGGATAATTTCTTCAATGGGTAAGCAGTCCTGTACCATCTCTATGAGGATGTCAGCGTAGTTTAGTGCATCTGGCAGAAAGATGCTGCCTTGAAGCTTGGAATGAGTCAGGCGTGATCTCTCTGCTTCTGAGGCATTTGATGCTGCTGCGGATCTCGTAACACCGCTGCGTGTGATCGTACGCCACATCTCACAAGAAAACAGACATGATGTTTGTATGGGATTGAGTATTTACTAGTGCTTTGAGGGGAATGGCTTCACCGTGCCTTCCTACGGCGACGTGCTGCATTGCTAATATCAGTCCTATACAAATACAACACGACTGCCGTCAGGCCACTGTTTAGCGCTGGTGTAGGTTACTTTCGTGTAAAGGACCACCAAGAACTTTTACGCGTTACGTCCTTAGTTGATGAGGATGGCAAGTGTATTTCGTTAAGAGCTTATTATTGAGATCCTTTCCAGATTTCAGTGTATTGAGTGAACTCAGTTGCCTGATAGCGTCGAAGCACTTTCATTTCCTTACTGCGACAACTGCTCAGAAAGCCTGTCTTTGTTCTGGGTCATTAGTGCTCGTTTAAAGCGAAGGAATAAAATGAGGAAATGGATGAGAGAGAACGAGCAAAAGAGGTGGGTCGTCTTGCGTGATGAATGGACATTATGCAGTACATCACTCATATTGTCACTGCTTTGCGCCTAACACACTACGGAATGTCTGGTACGAAGTGACGCCATGCTTAATCACTTATTAATGTTACTCGCACTCCACGGAAGGAAGATAAAAATAGTTAACAGTATTATATTTGCCCGCAGAAGCAGTTGCTGAATGGTATAATACCACGTTACACGCTGCAACAGTGCTGTGAATATCTTCCCGAGAAAAGATACTCAATAAAGGTTTTGATTTGTATACGACAATTTTTTGTACTCAACACAGATGTCATTTGGTAACCTACGTGAGCCCGCTCCTCCCGAAATTCATTGCCCACATTTTGCTTGAATGATAGAAATACCAGCATGGCTGCTTGAGCTTGTGAGCTCCTTTCAGTGACACTGCACAGAACTATTCAAAGCACGGGATGACAGACGCACTGGGGAAGGAAGGTGGAGGTAACGCCTTAAGGATCATTTCCAATTTCTCGGGTCTTCGCATCTCCTGCTCGCGCATTAGAAAAATGTAGCCGGACGTTCAACTCTCGGAGTGCAATTTCCCGCAGCAAGAAGAGGCATTAAGAAATGCACGCGCCTATATCGTTGGAGGACTCGAGCTGACGAGCAGGCGACATCTGACGGAGTGCAGCAGGCTTAGGAGGCCCAAAAATATGGTAAGGCTACTTCAAACGTAATATTCGCAGACCTTCTTGGATAGAAGGTTAAATTGACGGGCCTAGCTGCGCGTAATTGGAAGTCTAAATGGGGACGTGCCACGGTGAACAAGGAATGACCATAAGGGTGGAAATGTCTCTTTTTCTGTATTTGTCTTCAACCATTTGTGCTCGTCATAGTTAAGCAATAGCTTTTGTTGGAAATAAATTCTGTTTGTTATAATGTAATGTGGAGAACAGGGAAAAGGAGAAGAACTAGTATTAAAAATTCGCAGAGTAAGAATGGTGAATAATCATTGTAATTACATGTAAAATGCCATTTTAGATTTTACTATCGATTAGTGCGATGCGGTTTCATCATCTTGCTTCCCTCTTTCTCGTTGTTTTGATTAAAATGGTGTTATTGGTTGTTAGAGGACATTCACAGGTACCTCGTTCTTTCCTTTTCTATCTGCAGTCTTGAACGAGTGTCATTATGTAGGTACGATGAGATCAAAACGTAGCGGAACCTGATTTTGGTAACTTGTTTTTTTTTCTCGCATTTCCCCAATGCCATTTTGCTGTATGGTGAGGAAAGTTTGCATAACACTGAAAATGAGGCAACAAACATGAAAACCCGCTAGTGCCAAATATTGTCAAAACGTTTGTCGCAGACACGTGAGAACCACGTATGGTGGATGGGAGCACATTTCCTCGTCTTAAAGATGTTGCGAGCCACTGACCTCGGCCTTGTTTCGGTATCATCTTTGTGATACTCGCGCATCTGCCCTATTATAGTGCATCTCCAGGGCGTCCAGCATTGTAACAACTTAAGTGGAGAACGAACTTGAAGCAGCAGAATTCTTTGTTTGTGTGACGAGATTTCATTTCCAGGTTCATATTCTTCTTGCCTTGAAAGCAGTAGATGGTAAAGTAGTATTTTTAGAATAGACTGCAAATACTTCCTAGAAAGCTTCGAATTGTTCCGCCAATAGATACAACATTTTGCGGCCATATCATCTTTCTTCAGGAGATGATCAAATATATGCCTTGGCAACTATAGTCATGAGACGTTGACGCGCCACGCACCGACCACCACACAGAAAGCACCACAGATGCAACTTAAAGGGCGTTCTGCGATTAAATTCGAAATGTCTCCTGACGAACAAAGAAATTCAACCACAAATTGTTTCCGTAATCCTATGGCATAAAACATGATACTCTTATGGACTGCTACTACTAACTACCCCAGAAATGTTAGGCCTTCGGTGGTTTGTGAGTGAGTAACCTTTAATAATAAATGGAGCTTGCACAATATTGCAGCCGCATATAGGTTGCGTCAGTTTTTATTTCCTCTATTCGAGCTAATTTCGCTTTTTCCAGGCGCTGGATGACTGGAAAATCCCTCGCCTACGAGAAAGCAATAATAAAATGTCTTCTTTTGGTTGTGAGGAAATAAGACAGAAAGGAAGGGTAAAGAAAAACCCTCTAACTTTTACTGGCTTCCCTGTTTCCCTCATTTCGTTTCGTCTTGCCCCAAATGAGAAAGCACTTCACATCTAGAACGACAGGCTGCCGGCAAGCTCCACAAAGGCTCCTTAGTTCGCCATACTACTGGTGTATAGTGACGGCAATGGCAAATGTTCCGAAAGTGACTTGGTGTTTGCTATC
The DNA here is from genome assembly GCA_023969395.1 of Amblyomma maculatum. Taxonomy (NCBI): domain Eukaryota; kingdom Metazoa; phylum Arthropoda; class Arachnida; order Ixodida; family Ixodidae; genus Amblyomma; species Amblyomma maculatum. The sequence continues at coordinate 7,034 of JAJIZL010094401.1, read as the reverse complement.
TACCCCGATGACATTGATTTCAGCGATAATATGTGGCGGTTCACTGCATACTGCTCACGTACTTCCTGCTTCTTTTCTTATAGAGCATTAACACGCTTCCTGTCACGCGAAATTAGAAGTGTCACATTGTTTACTGTCATTAGTAATTTGATGACGTAGATTTTCGTGATATCATCGGATTAATCCAGCAGAATACTGTGATCCACTTATATGTTTTTCTAGCCAGTTCAACTGCTCCAAAAATTTCGCGCCATTTGTCTTGATTATGGCGCCCGATGCAGACACATGTGCGCACTGCTCCCAGCCCATTCGTGGTAGGCAGCAATTCTTGCCATGTACATCTTGCAAAAAGCGTTTTCACTGCAACTGCATCAACATACAGGCCGAGGAATACAACATCCTCATGAAATCAGGGGCCAGCAAGTACAAATGTGTTCATTGCGTGAAGCGACGTGATCCTTCGGCGGCTGGGCTTATCTGCGGACCTAGCAACACGGAAACGCCCCCCGAAGCGCAACGTTCTTCCCTGGATTTTCAAGACTCAGATTCTGTCAGTGCTTCCGCGAGTGTTATTTTTATGCTACAAGAAATGGCTAGTCGACAGGGTGCGTTAACAGATGAGGTGCGACAGCTTCGTGCGGAAAACGCGCTCCTGTGTGAATCTTTGAGTGGCCTGAGTGCACCTGTTCGTACCACCAGACTGAGTGAGTGTTCCAAATCTGACTGCTCGGAATCTCGCAACTACGCTTCAGCTGTGGCGACAAATCTACCCGCTGGAATGTCGGATCCTCCACCGAAGCCTCCTGCTCAGGACCGGAGTACTCATCTGCTACGTCCGCCGAAAGCGGTGAGCCAACCAACTTGGCCTCGAGCGACGTTTGGCACAGCTAAGCACTCCAAGCTTAAAGTAGCACCCAAACTACAGGCGAAAAAAAACTTATTTGTTTCTCGCCTGGACCCGACAATAACGGCGTCGGACATAAAGGAATTTTTGGCGGATACAGTAGGTGACAAGGTTGTTACTTGCACGAAACTGAAAACGAAGTACGATACATATTGCTCATTTCACGTTTCTCTGGATGAGCATTTATTTGAGCTTGTGAGAAATCGGGAAGTGTGGCCTGATGGCTGCGTATTTCGCCCTTTTTATCGAAAGCTATGGTCTTCACGATGCTTTGATGACCCTAACGGTGCTCAAACTACATCCGAAAATGGCACAGGAAATTAAGCTGTAGTACCAAAACACGAGAGGGCTGCGAACTAAAAGGGAAGCTCTCTTCGCGAATGCATACGAATGTGATTATGACATTATATGCCTGACGGAAACGTGGCTAAACTCATTACGTTCAAATGCGTCTTATTTCTCAGATGAGTATGCTGCCTTCAGGGCCGACAGGGTCTATTCTGACAATATTAAATACCGGGGCGGAGTTCTGATAGCCTGCCGTTCTGTGCTAAATGCATTTAGGAGACCAGACCTGGAGACATACGAAGAATGTGTGTGGTTGAAAATTGCAATGTGTGACAAAATGCACTATCTAGTCGGCTGTTACTACTTTCCACAAAATTCTGCTCCTAACGTTTTTACCGATCATTTTTTGGATATTTGAGAAAAAATAGATTTTTCGAAATACAAGGTTTACATCTACGGGGACTTTAATCTTCTTAAGGTCGATTGGTTCCCTGGTTTGGTCACTAGTGACTGCACAGGAACTCGAGAAAAAGCCGAATGTTTAATTGATTTTAGAAATTTCCATAGTTTACATCAATGCAATGCAATGCAAACATCATTGCCCGTTTACTTTGTCGTTCTTTTTGTCTTTTCGTCCAGTGCGTGAGATGGTGCGAGAAAGATTTAGATACGCGGATGGCAATAACCTTAGGCATTACAATGATCTTCAGGCCTACGACTGGTCAAATGTCTTGAGATTGAGGATGTAAACACAGGCGTTCAGCTACTTACATCACTTGTACAGGGTATAACGAAAACATGTATACCACGTCGTAAATCTAAGAAGTGTAGATTTCCTTGCCTGTTTTCGCGCGATTTGAGACATAACTTGAAGAAGAAAACAGAAGTATCACAAATTCTACTTGAAATCAGAAAATGAATATTGGTAAAATATATTCATTGCGTAGAAAAATTGCGAAAAACCTAATTGCACGTGAAGCCGAGTACCGCGATCCTCTTGAAGAAAACTTAAAAAATTTTGTGCGCAAAAATGAAATGATAAGGTTAGTGCTGCTGGGATAAAGACGCGCGATGGTATCTGTTTTAAACCACAAGATGTGTGCCAAGCTTTTGCTGATCACTTCAGCTCTTGTTTTGTGCGCCATGATAACACAACTGCCATTATCACTTCTGAAGACAGCGCTGCCTGTTTAGGTTATGATAATGTCACCGAGCATGAGGTTCATTTGGGAATTCAGAAACTTAAGGCAAAACTTTCAACAGGAGTTGATGAAATTTCGAGCTTTGTAATCAAAGGATGCTCTGACATCGTTGGCCCTGTTTTGGTGCATCCGTTCAACTTATCTTTGCGAACTGTTGTTTTTCCTTGTCATGGGAAATTGTCAGTATTTCTTCCTATATTCGTCTCGCGAGGCTTGTGCTGTGAGCACCTTTCGACCTGTGTGACTGATTTGTTCTTTTTCGAAAGTTGTTGAAATTGGTATGTACGAATGCATGGGATCATACTTCAAACAGAAGATTTCAATTCTGCAACACGGTTTTTTAAGAGATCGATCTGTGGAAATGAATTTATGGAGCTTTTTTGATTACACTGGACCATATGTATTTCATCACGGTCAGGTAGATGCAGTCTACTTTGACGTGACTAAATGTTTCGATATGGTTTCCCATGAGATACTTCCGATGAAGATGGAAAAATGCGAACTTTACCCCATGTAATATAGTTGGCTCAAAAGCTACTTTGGCAGGCGCCGTAACATGGTCCGATTTTCCGGCTGTGTGTCAAAGAATTTCTATCATCTTCAGGAGTATCTCAAAGCTTCAACTTAGGACCGCTGTTGTTTTTAGTGTTTGTTAATGATTTTCCGTTACATGTGAAGAGCTCGAGAATTTCGCTCTTCGCAGATGATTTCAAATTATTCCGTAATATTGGAGATATTGAAGACTGCCGCCAATTGCAAGCTGACATTAACAACGTCGAGAAATGATGTGTGATGAATCGCTTAAAGTTGAATATTAAGAAGACTTCGGTCCTGTCTGTAACTAGGCAACGCGATACAGTTGTATTTGATTATTCACTTTTGGCGGGTCAGATTTCTCGTAGGGTCCATGCACGAGACCTTGGTGTTGTTGTTGATTCAAGGCTTGATTCTAGATTGCATGTAAATTCAATTGTATTGCGCGCATTGAGACATATTGGTCTTATCTCAAGACAAACAACAACATTTCGACGGCATGAATGTCTACGCACTCTGCCCTTGTGAGACCGCGTCTTGAGTTCGCGTCAGTAGCCTGGAATAACGTATATGCAACCTATTGCACGAATATTGAAAATGCCCAGCGTAAGTTCATACGCATCTTTTATGATAGATATATTAGACGTCGTCGTTTCTACGACTACGATTCTCCCTTTGCAGACCTCAATATGTGTACTCTTGGCTAAAGGTGACTCATAAGTGACATGCAGTTTCTGCAAAAAGGTGTGCGAGGTTTTATTAACTGTGGGACCTTACTGATGTCGCTGAATTTTCGTGTGCCGCATGCAAAGGCCGCAAAATGTTTTGACACATTTTATCCCGATTTGCACGCCAATTGCTCAATGACTCGTTTACAGATCCTGTATAACAAAGCGTTTATGGACACGGACATATTTGCCTAATTGCTGTTTTCATCCCTGGTTTTAAATGATTTTAAGTGGTCATTCTGATGTATCTGACCTAGCGTGCGCTCCTTCAGGCCACTTGGCTGTTGAGGCACTCTCAAATAAACGTATCTATTTCGTGAACCCGCCTAATTTACTTTTGTGCCAGGAGCCAACAACAGCACATTATGTTGTTTAAGATATGAGCTTCAAAATGAATATTTTTGTTAGAAAGGCTTTCTTCAGGACATTTTTTTTTCTAGCGTGAAAATAGTACGCAGATAGTGCCACAGCCCAAAATTTCATAAAAAGTGTCATTGGTCTCTTGAATATGACCTGAACAAAGTTCTTTTTGAAGACGTTATTCATGTATGTGTTTGGTGCGAATCCATACTCACTCGACTTTCAACGCCTGAACATATATATAAGAGTATATATAAGTTCAGTTCAAGAAACAGAACGAACGCATCCATATATTAGCTTACTCGGAGTTACTATTGATAACGTACTAGCGACAGTTTAGCTGGACTCAAACGCTTAATAATAGCGTTAAAAGTTGGTAAAATTAGGTTGAAATAGTCTTCCCTCCAAAGCCCTGACGACACGATACGAACGTCCGGGATGTACAAACAAGGCTGATCAGAAAACAACGACAACAGTGTCAAAACACAACGCTACTAAACTTTTATCTCTAAACGTTATTAGGAAAGTTAGGGAAGTTTGATATGGGCACTCAAACGCTCTTTCTATATTGGGAAGCAAGAACTCGTTGGGACTCTTCAGCAAAATAAAAACTCGTGTTTTCATCCTCCTCTCTGTATATTTCCAAAGCTTCCTATGTATTCTTGTTTGTATTTTTTTGTTTTGCAAGCATACATAATTTTAGAAAGACAAAATACAGAAACAAAACGATGGAGAGCTTTGATATTATCCGGCCCCTCATTTTAAAAGAAAACTTTACTGAAAGATTGAGAAAGAGAGCATTTTCCACATACATCAAGGAATAAAAGCCTACTCTCATTCCTGGTTGCGGTGGGAACCTCTGTCATAGCACGAAGCTTGAACCTATTCCGACAAATTGAATGTTTTCTGAGTGGTGGATCCTCGTTCTAGAAATTGAGTGGATAAGGAGACGTTAAAGGAGCTTTTAGTGAAATGCACCGGTCTTGTTTCGGAGGCTACACAAAGGACGCAATTTTCGGTCGCAGCAAACTCTTCTTCCCATTTCACGTGCGTATTGGATCATGTTTTGCGGTATAAGGAAACTAGGACCCAAAGAACGAACATGAGAGCGGAGGAGCGATCGCATGTTCTTGCACACTCTTTGTTCTTAGGATCCCTTCTACCGCTTCCTCGAACCGCTAGTTCGTATTTTCCGAATTTCCACGAGAGTAATGTTTACGTTTGAGGAAATGTTGAGACTTAATAGCACCCCGTCAGAAGTATGAACGTCTAGGTGGTGTCCGTTTGCTGAGTAAAACTGTGAGCTACTTTTACCCTCGAGATGTATGCAGCTTTATTTTGTCAATGCCTGAAAATAAAGGAACCGAAGAAGTACCGCTCCAGACATATACCTGCATGACACTACTTGGAAATCGCTAGCTTGTTCTTTGATTAAAAATTAGCATAATGTATTATGGTTTGCTTTCTGGTTCTAGTTGCCCTAAATGTGGGGCTTTGCAAGTTTCAACTTTTTTAATCTGTAATAGGGGATATTTTAAAGACTTCGCATGTATGTCGCCGGATACTTGGCAATCACTTTTTTCTAGAACTAGTGTTTATCCTCCGTGTTTATAGTATTTGTCCTCAGAAGCCCTAAGAAAAGTTTTATATATTAGTTTCGAATAATTGCTTTTTCTAGGAAATGCTGTATCGCAGGTGTGAAACAGCAAGTTTGCGTTGGAAATAGCTACCGATCGAGTAAAGCGAGCCATCGGCCCATCTGAAGATACTTTTAAATCACGAGATGTAGTTTAGTCTACAGATGCCATTTTGATTTGACACATTCATAAAGTTCTTCCAGAAATGTATATTTGCAGAAGCGCTTTGCCTTGCACTGGTATTGGTCCGTGTATCAGGCGCCCACCTAAATAAAAAGTACTGCAGCTTCTTACTTCATTAGTTAATGTATGCCAAACATTTGTTTTCAGGGTCGGTAATGATAATTATGTGGAGCATGATGAAAACGTGTGGTACACAAGTTTAGTCCTTCACACCTAAAAACATTATCTAATGTTATTGTTTTTATTTATAAAAGCGTAATTATATCTGTGGGTTCCGAAAAATTGCAACATTTCATAAGCCAAAGTTATGGATCTCGCGCGTTCAGTCAGCACATTTCCATCAAAAGATGTCCTTGATAAATATAGGAGTTGATGTCTATAATTATTGAAAGATCACAAATAACAAAGGAGTAACTAAAAGGCTTTTCTGCATGATGTATTTTGTAAAGTGCAGAAAAGGTTTCAGCCCCCCGACTTTAGACTTAAGTTCATTTAAATTGTTTTGAAGACCTGCCAAAATGGTCGCTATTTCTATCTTCTTTCCGTCTTCCTCTTATCCACCCTCTAGCTAACAGTGCCTTACAACGCACACCGAGGAGGAGACAGGTATTGCGTCCGTCCATCATTTATGAGCAATATTATTTCTGCCGTCTCTTATAACCCAAGTCGCTTGAATTGTCAAATAGCGTAAACAAAACCAACCCAATTTTCTTTATTTTACTCTCTTCAGGAATCTCCCCCTTTTAAGGCTATGAATGTAATAGGCTATTACATGCGCGTTCGCTGGGTTTATTATCCAAAACGGCTGTCCCCAGAGATGAAAACTAAATATTTTTGTCGCCTGAAACAGGCTAAGCAAGAGAAGCGGATCATCAGTCAATATAATTGCACAGATCTACCCAATCGATGGAAGGAATAATTTATGCCCTAATAAAACATTCAGCAGCGGCATTGGCTCAAGGGATGAAAACTAATGATGTTTACACTCGATGCAGCGACATCAACTCATCTTTTGAAGGAGGAACTCATATTTTAAAGCAGCCACTCATCTTTTAAAGGAGAAAAAATTAATAACATGGGCCACCACATCGCGGTGCCTTGCAAACTGCAATGCCACGGCAACACTAATTACGACCAGGGATTGAGCATGGATAAGAGATTTACTTTACGCATGTTTTGCTTTAAGGCACTGAATAAT
>JAJIZL010094400.1:0-21086 GCA_023969395.1 Amblyomma maculatum | reverse complement strand
GTAGACAGACTGACTGCCGACTTACGACTGGTGGCAGGAGGTCGCGAACTGTGTTCGCAAAAGCAAAATGTGTTTTTGACCCGTTCAATAAAGTGCCCGTAGCGTCCGCAAAAGTTGTCCCTTCCGTTTCCTGCAACGTGTCCCCGGATCAACGGACCATCTGGAACACCACATCATCTATAGATATATAAGAGAAAGTTAACTCCGTCGAAATGCATTTTCAGGTGGGTTCGGTTAGCTTGCATTTCCTGACCTCTACGTTGCAAGAGTAGCTTTTGTATCAATTTTACGAAGGACAGCTTTTCTGTTCTGGACCATAACTGCTGCTCAATAAGTTTTCAGTACCCACCCACATGCACAGTTGTGTGCGCGGTGCAGTGGCCTTACATTTCATTGCAACCTTCTGCATCATGTTCATTCTTCTTCCAACAGCACTGCATGGACCCATGGACTGCAGCCGAAGCACGGCAGATGCGACGAGAGAGCGGCGTGGCCTTCCCCCAAACGTCAGTACTCCTCCCTTCCCTGAACAATAAAAGTTACCCTTGCGAAAAAAGCCGCGACTGGGACTGTGTAGTTTATGTATAATGCCTGTTTTGTTACACATCATTTGCCTTATTTCGGAAATCAACGTTATGCTCTTTTTCTCTACGTAAGCGCTGCTTCTCGGTTTGTGTATTTTTATTTTTCTGTACTGTGCACATCGCCTAACGTGTGCCAACTTTTGTCAATGCATCCGTCTACATCTGTTGCATCTCTTATGTGTTTTATATGGAGCAAAATAAATAATCATTTCACAAAGCACTTGGCGTCTTTTCTGCAATACAGTTTTGCAAAGGCTGTGGCGCGTCTGCGTTGATGGCCAGATTAGAGAACTGGGGATTTATTTTCCGTGTTGTTATGCATGCAGAAAATAAAAGAAACCCTAGCAGACCATGTAAAACCAAAATAATGCGCCAAAAGGGCAGGGAAGCGCGCAGCGCATACTAGCATTCAAATCGCTCCCCTTTGCAGCAAGACCGGAGGTAGTTGTCGGCGGCCGCTTGGTGCGCTATGGAAGTGTTCGCTCTTTACCAATCTCTCTCTCTATGACGATATTGTGACACTGTAGCCTGACATCGGCACGCCGCTGACCATCACTATAGAGCGCCAAAGGCAAATAAAGCACAAAAAATGTATTTGCTGACGATCTACAAATCGATATCGGGTGACGAAGATCTGTTACTCAACCTTAGCATAGACATCACGCGCGACGTTTTCAACACGAACTGCGGTGGCGTTTTCGCTTGCGTGCTGAAAGTTTGCCGATCGGACAAAGCAGCGTATAGGCAGGAAACAAGTAAAAGGTGGTGCGGATCGTTTAGTGGGGTCAGAGTGGCGCTATGTGTGCCGCAACGTTATCAATTTCACTCATAACAGATTCTATTCTGTGAAGTTAGTTTCACACCTGTCGTCTGTTCCGGTGAGGCATACGCGTATATTATTAGCGTTGTCATCGTCTCTCGTGCAGTTTTGAACTTTTAGAGGCAAATAAAACTAAATATGACTGTCACCTCCAGAACCCACAGTGGATGCAGGCCCTTCAGTGCTCAACTGCGCCCCTAGCGGCCAGGGCTGACCCTATATTAAACTTTGACGTGAGTTTCGCGACCAGAAAAAAGTATTGAGGGACTCTGCTGTATCTAAGGTTCTAAAATGTAGTGTGAGCGCAAGCCCAGTGAAACAAACTCGGAGATGTTGAGTCGCCTGTGCTAATTTACAGCGTTATCTTCCATCTGTTATGTTCTCTTCGCACTACAGCAACTATGGGGCTGAAGCGTGGAGGCTGACTAAAAGGGTTCTACTTAAGTTGACAACTCAGAGGGCTATGGAACGAGAAATGGTAGGGGTAACATTAAGAGATAGGAAGCGTGCAGAGTGGGTTCAAAGAAACACCTCAAGTTGCTGAAATTCTAGTGAAAATTAAGAAGAAATGGGCATGAGCAGGACATGTAGTGCAACGTCTCACTCTGTTACAAAAAGAACTTCTATCCTCCTCGCCGTATTGATTAGGCCCTCGACTGCCTCTCTGGTGCGTCGCATTTTTCGAGTCTCGGCCTCAGATCTAGCTACTTGAAAATTAGAGTAGACACTTCGGGTAAAGAAAAGACGGCCTTTGTCACTTCAGATGGTCTTTTTGAGTTCAATGTTAAGCCATTGGAGCTGTGCAATGCGCCTGTCCCATTTGAACGATTTATAGGCACAGTTCTGCGCGGCTTAAAATGGATATTTGCCTTTGGTATTTTGACGACGTCGTCATATCTAAAAAACCCTTCCCAGAGCAGAATGGCTATCGAGAAAACGCGTCTTGAACTGTTTGCACAATGCTGCCCTGAACCTGAACTCGAAAAAGTCCAAACCTCTTTGGAGAGCGGCAAGCGCTGGTGTTAGGACATCTTGTCAATGGTGATGATGTCATGCCGGATGCCCTGAGAACTGCAGCTTCCGAGTCGCTTAACCCCCGCTGACAATTAAGGAGCTCCGCAGTTTTCTAGAATTGTGCTTGTATTTTAGACGCTTTATATCTTGCTTTGCTGACGTTGTCTACCTGTTGTGCCTGCTCAACAAATAGCCACTTATGACTGTACAGAAGAGTGGGACGTGTCATTCTGCCAGCTAAGGCTCCTTTTAATATCTGAATCCACTCTCCGTCTATTCGATCCTGCGGCATCAACAGAACTTCACACGGATGCCAGTAGGATCGGCGTCCATGCAGTGTTTATCTAGCGCCAAGACGAAAAAAAAGCATGTTATTGGTTAGGCAAGTCGTACCCTGAGCAAGCCAGAGCGCAACTATATAATCTTTACTGTGCGGTATTTCCGTTTATATTTGTACGGGCAGTCATTCACTATCGTAACCAACCGTCATTCACTCTGTTGGCTGCAGAACCTTCTAGACCCATGTGGTCACCTCGCACTCTGGGCCCTGCGGTTAGAGTAATATGACTTCGCCGTAGCATACAAACGCAGGAGGCGTCATGCAGACGCAGATTGTCTTTCTAAGATACCTGTGGCCACGATCGAACCGAAACCGGCGATTTCAACTGTTTTATATCGTTCACCGAGCCGGCGTTGCCCGACTCAAAAGTTTCCTATACGCAACAGCAAAGAGACAAGGACCTGTAGCGCCTCTTTGCTGCTTCTCAAGTCAGCGAAGCTTCAAGCCGTTTTTCTATGCGTGATGGCCTGCTATAAAAAAAAAGACTTACCCGTGTGGGCCAGCGATACCTACTCGTTGTTCCACATCGTTTTGCACTGGCGGGTTGCGTTTCACGCACGATCAGGCTTCTGGGCATCGGGTATCGGTTCGAATACTCCACCATGCTCAAGAAAAGCTCGTATTTTACAGGCCCAGAATGCTTCTGATGATGTAGCAATACGTTGCCAGTCGTAAGCAATGTGAACGCCACAAACGTCGCACCACCGCTCTGTCTGGCCTGTTACAACCTCTGGAGCCTCCGACAGCTCCCTTCAATCAAGTCGCCAGTGACATCGTAGGTTCGTTTCCGCAGTCCTTGGATGAAAATTTTGGATTGTATTTTCCGCGGACTAGCTCAGGCGTTACTCTGAAACCGCTGCTATTCCATCTGCTTCGGCGCATCAAGTGTCGCTTTTCCTGCTGTTTACCACGCGGGTCGCCTCGAAATGTCATCACAGATCGAGGCCGTGAATTCACCGCTGATACTGTTGAACCGCTCATGCATTTGTGCGTCGTAACTTCCGAACAATCGACACCATACCATCCCCAGAAAAATGCCTTGACTGAGCGCGTTAATAGGATCATTGCCAATATGATAGCTATGTATGTGGATGCAGGGCACAAGACCTTGCACACCATACCACTTTTCATTACACATGTGTTTAACACCGCCCCGCATGAGACGACTGGGCACAGCCCATTCTTTTTCTTGTATGCCAGGCCATCGCTCTTTTTCCTGGATACAATCCTGCCCTTCTCAAGCTGTGAAGGTCTCTGCCTGGCCGATATCCTCTGTCTCGCCGAAGAAGCTCAGAAAACATCCAGCTTACGGCCTGGTGCTTCAAGGGAACGCTCGAAATCATGATATGGTGCCATTCACCAGCGTCTCAAATATGGACTCGGTAGGTGATTTCGCCTGGCTGCGGCATTTAATTCGGAGCCGCGTCCGACACCAAAAACTCTTGGCCCACTATGACGGCCCATTGTGGTAGTCAAAAGGATAAGTGATTTAACTAATAGAATAGTCCACCATACGATATAAGTCGTCGGTTTGAGAAAGCTGAACTGTGCCACGTCGTCCATTTGAAGCCATATTAGCCTCGCATGACTTATAAGCACGCACAGAGGGCTTCGGCTGAGTAGGGAGAATGTAACGCTACTGACGACAATGAGGTCTTTGGTGGCAGAAAAGAAGGAAGATACGATGGTGTTTGGAGTTAGTTAGTAGGCCTCACTTTGCTCCGATCCCATCTGCATTGTAAATAAACACCCCTTTACTAGAGGACTGGCGGCGGCTTAATGAGCACTGTGAGGTAATGCGCACAGGTACGAGTACTGAAGTTAGTGGGGCGCCAGACAGAGAACTTGCAAACGGAGCAAATGAGCGCTGTGAGGCAATTACATGCGAAGGAAGCCCGGCACTGAATGTCGAGTATTCACGAGAATAAGCAGAGTCAAGCGAGATTGAAGAGACAGTTTCGCTGCCTACCCTATTGCAAAAAAACAGTGCCGCTGGGTCCAAGCGCCCCAGCGCCATACCTGATTATAGGCCCAGTTTGGCGGTGAACACTGGGCGCTCGGGGACGCAGCATACTGGCACGTTCCGCACTGACGGAACTGGTCGCCCGGAGAAAAGAAGGCTTAGGATAAAAAATAAAAGCTAAAAAGTAATGAAGCACCTCAAGTAAACAAAAAAGCTAAAAAAGTAAAAAAAAAGAAAAAAATAGCTGCACTTAAGGGCCCCTAAAACGCCGTTTACGGCCGTATTTTCATGCTACATGTGTTTAGAGGTGGTCTTAGTGAGCATCGAGATCATATTCAAAAAGCTCTGCGTCTTAGCGGTAATTTACAAATAATTTTTGAAAATTGCCGCTCGCCGCCGATTTGGGCGACTCACCACCGTGCGTTTCCTGCCGCCCAGCCCATGCGACGTCATCGGTGTTAGCCTTATCATTGGCCATGGCCATATGACGTCACATGTAGTTTTCCAAATAATAGATTTTCAAATTAGCACTATTCTTCCTGAAAGTAGTATTTTATTCGTTAGTTATTATTGCATATTAAAGAAAGGTAAGAATTCTCCGCGCATCTTGATGGAAGCGGAACACTTCCGGCCGAGAGAGATCCGGCTGCTCGCAAATGCACGTGTTTCCCGGTTGTCGGTCTTGAAATCTCGCGATCCCTACTGCTGCTGCTTTTTTTCTGGTCTGCAATGGACCACAATTGCTGTGTAGTTGGCTGTAAAGCCGAGGACTGGAAAGATGTTATAATGCAACATCGTGCCCCTACAAAGCAAGGTGTCACGCGGGAAAGCTGGCTCCAACGCGTCGGGCTGTCATCGTCGGACAAGCGCCAGGAGCTCAGTTTGTGGCCGCCACTTTTCCCCTGACGCATACCAGTATAATCCCAGTTTGACGCAGTTAACTGGCCTCAACGTAAGACGTCAACGCCTCAAGTCCGACGCTTTGCCGACGCAGTTTCTCTCTGGAATGGTAAGTGTTCTGGGTTGCGAGTTATTGCGGAAACACGCGTAGTATGGCTCGGAGTCTCGCATGGAAGTGCATGAAACCTAACGCAAGTTTTGCAGGCGCAGATTACTTGCGCGCAAACCGCTCTTGCGAGAGGACCACAACAAGTTAAGGCGCTGAAAATGTATGAAAGGAAGCTCTCGCCCTGCGGCGCGCGGATAAGGAAAAAAAATAAAGATAAGGCGAGCTGCGACATGGAACCATGAATTAACATATACTAACGTGTACGCGATCACAACAATCGCAGTATAATTTGCCTGGGTGGTGCAGTGGGTTAGGGTGGTCGAGTGCTGTGCCCAAGGCACAGTGGCCGCTTTTCGACGGCAACGCAAGCAAGGTGCCCGCGTACCGGTCCGGACAAAAGTAAACAGAGCACGCTTTTTCGTCTGTCATTTTTGATTCGGTGCATATTTGAAACTGGTAGTCGTGGTATGTGTGGACCGGCAGTAGACGCAAGTGCCCTTTCAAGGACAAATATTTCCTTATCTCCAGTGAGGAAGGCGTTATTTTAATTTGACTGAAAAAGCCTAGCTGCTCCGTTTACTTACATCCGCACCTGTAAATGTGCTGTGCGATGTCACTCAGTGCTGTGCGGCGCCTCGTCTGAGTCGAATTTGGGGCGTTGAACCCCATAAACCAAGCCTGACTTGTAACAAAAAAATACCAGCACACTTATAAAAATACAGACCAACTGCATCCCCCCCCCTCTCATCCACCTAAGGAAATGCTTATTTTACACTGCGTCCAGTCTACTCTTGATCTTTGCCTTTTAACACCTGTATATGCCTGTCTTTCTCATTCATGAAGCGGAAAATTGAAGGGGAAATTGGCTCGTTATGATACAATTAATGATAGGAGCCAACAGTCAAGTCCAAGGTAAATGTAGGTTTTTTTTAATACTTTTGTGGTTGACATTGATCGGAATTATTCCTGTAACGATTTTAGCGAGAAAGACAATTAAATACAAAGGGGAAGGAAAAAGAACATGCGGTATATAGATAAAAAAAATTTATCCCCTATGTTTACCTTGCACTTGCAGACTGTTGGCTCCTTTCATTCTCATTCATGTGCAGAATAATAAACTGCCATTAACACAATGTTGATTACGCACAAATTTCCTTTCTTTTTTTAGCATGGCAAACCATCATCGCCAGGAAGCCCGAAAGACCTCAGCACTACACAGGTTTCCTCTGGACAGTTTAGTACTGTGATCATGGTATTAATAACAATGCATACATACTTATATACTATATTTATGTATATTTAGGCCACATATATAACTTTGGAATATGTTGCACACATATATGATGGCTCTATTGCTAGAAACTATATAAACTAGCACAACTGTTGCTATGTCTTTATGCTTTCATACAGTTATGTGTTCAACCATTGCTTCAGGCACCTACAGGAGGTGATCCAAATACCACAGCTCTTCCTGTAGAGGTGAGAATATTTTGGATAGTTCATTTTGTCCAGTGGATGATGCTAGTCTTTTTATATATGTGCATGCTTAATTTTCAACTGTACTGAACAGCTTTGTATTATATTGCATATGATGGCTCTATTGCCCGAGTAAGTAAGCTATGCAAATTAGTGCAAATCTTATGTCTGCTTCCATGCACAAGCTCGATCATCGCTTGAGGAACCTCCTGGAAGCAATTAAAATGTAGCTCTTCTGTGGAGATGAGATTATTTTGGAGTTCAAATAAATAATTTGGTTTAGTGGATGATACAAAGCTTTTGTGTGCGCTAGCGCAACAAAAAAAGAAACTCTGAGCACATATACTAACTGGATTATTATGGGAGACCCGACGTTTAAAAAATAATGAGCTGCTGGATTGGTTCATGGAACAGTGTATTAGTCTACTGTCCTGCATTGTGTCTTTTGTTTGTGCTGCTAACAAGCCTGCAAATTTTTCAGAGCTATTGAAACTCCACAAACTACAGCTTGTCTGTGCAAATGGTTTAGTCATATCAGTTCTCCACTTTCAGAATATGTGTGTATCTGTAGCAAGTTGACAACGTTTGCATTTTGTTACGGGCAGTTCACTCTATACAGCACCTGAAAATGAAAGCATGAAAATTTCAAATCTGCAACCATCATTATAATTATGAATGTCTGCAGGAAGCATCGCAAGCGGGGCCTTCAACTACTCGCACGCATACTGTGCCAACACAGACAATGTGGGGGTGCCATTCTGTTGGTAAGTCATTATTGATAAAGCTGTTGTAGTGTTCCGAAAATGTATTAAATAGCTATATGATTGATTACATTAAACGTAGATGGGGTGCTTGCCAATAATTTTAAATATATGAAATATTTCCAGGTACACAGGTGTCTATTGGACTTAAATCTCTAGTCAGCACCAAGGTTCAAACAGAGAAGCCTGCCACCAGAGAAGTCGGGGTAGAGGCCGACCAGGGAGCCTGTACAGCAAGAAAAACGCACCTAACTGCAACGGTACTTGATCCGCTACCACCTGTGCCAGGGCGTTTTCAGCCTCCTCGTGGCTCAACACCCATCCCGATGGAAGTAGATGACTCTGTGTGCACCGAAGATGACAACGAGCCGCTAACTGCAGACAGGGACATGAGTTATGTGCTGCCATCTGATGCCAGCTTCTGCAGGTATTAGTATTTCCACATCAACACAGCTTCAATATTTAAAACCAAAAGCCCCAGCTGCCGATATTCATGATATAGTGCATTATACTGCAACTGTAGATTGGTTGCACTTATTCAAGCTAGCTCAATGACATACAAAGAAGTGTCTAGTAGGAGCATAAAAGTATTCAAAATTTCCTAGTTTAGTTCATCAACAGCATAAATCAGATGTCAAACGAAGATTAGAAGCATACTATATTTTTAGTGTGTGCTTAAATTTCTTTGTCGCTGTTCGTGCTGTTTCTCCTTTGAAATGGATGTGACCTAACTTTTCATCTACTGCAGCAGGGCCAAGTAGTGCATGTTCACAATTATTTCAGCCAAATCAGATGCAGACTTGAACTTTCAAATACCATGCAGTTCAATGAATAATGTTGCAAAGTTCATCTAAAGCCCTTGCTAGCTTCATTCTTGGAGTGTTTCAAAGACAGGATCAAGACTGCAATGCCCCACACTGCATGGGATGGAGGGCTTGGCTGCAATATGGGAAATCTAGTTTTGCAAGTTGTGCACAAACAACCACGTAACGCAGTGGTAACATAGCATCTATGTCATAGCCTCCTTCCTTGTTCTTAGGAGTGTGCATGTTGGGATGTGAATATATGCAGGATGGCAGAAGCCATTAGTCTGCTTCACTGTAGTGTGTGGGACATTCATGGTGGGGCCAAGAAGCAGAAAAGGGAGTTGAAATATATCTGAATTATGGCATTCCATACTAATCATGTAAATAAGGGAACAAAATGTAAAGCTGGGAGCTTGATTAGAAAGGGGCCTATACCGGGCTACGGTAGCTTCATTGGGAAGTGCTTGGTACCCTTTCCTGTGGTCTGGTAGTTACTGCTATCACTGGCCGCACGTTAGAACAGAACTTCTTTCAGCCACTTTTGTGCATTTGCTGGCTATGGCAGGCAAGAAAATGTCATTGCAGCACTGTTCATTAGGCAAAAAAAAAAGAATGTGACGAAATACGTCACCTATGTGTCACATGCTCCCTCATTCAAACAGGCAAATATACCCTCGCCGTGACACATTCCATTCGAGTGATAGCGTTCATAACTCTCATGCACGGCTTGACATGATTAAGGATGTGGTAATACTCACAATGGGTCAACAAATATTGCCTTGATGAGTCTATAGAGACCATCCCTTATACAAACCTTGTACACCACTAATCTCGGACGTGGTGTTAGGATATTCACAGTTGCTTCATGTAGCGAAAGGGCAATTTTTCCTTACATAATACGGTCATGTTATGTGTGCCTAGTGTACATTAGTGCTGTCTTTAGAGTTACTACGGAGCCATCACATGCACTTTGCCGTTTAATTTTGCACAAATATTTTAACGAGTCACTAAGATGCAGAAGGATATTTGATTCTGTATTGAAAAAAATATAAGTTGCGTAGCCCTACAGTGTACCTAATTTGCCATGCCATTTTTCTGTTCCCTGTTGATAGAACGAAAAAAAAACTGCATACCTACTATAGACTTTCACAGCAGCTTTATTTAGCACATTTTACAGCCAAGACATTCCGAGATGAACATCCACGGCTGCTACGTGTTAGTTCATATATTAAAAATCACATGTCACCAATCGCTGATATCACTGCACTTTTTTTTCAGCGACCATCGGGATGAAACGGCCCAGTCAGCGATTGAGGAACCTCTCTACAAAAAGAGGAAATTCCTTGTGTTCGAGGGTTGCCTGCGGCAGCTTCTTGAGACCTGAACAATGTGCGGGCAAACAAGAACCCTTTACTTTAGCATAGCGGGAAGCCTTGTGACAGTGAAGGGGACATGCTCACTGCAGCATTCTTTCCTCTGGAAAAGCCAACCACTGGTTGAAGGAAATGCAGCAAGAAATGTCCTCCTGGCTGCAGGCATCTTGTTCTCTGGCTGCGGTATAGCTTCAGTTCTTCGATTCCTGCAATCCATCGGGGTGCAAGGCGTCACAGAGGGGACCTACTACAACTACCAACGGGCATACTTGCTACCTGCCATAAATGAGGTTTGACAATAAGGATATCTCTCATACAACATTCAAGTCAAAGTATACGTCATCAACTTGATAACTAGATGTCGCATCTTTTCATGACAACAACTTGAAGCTACAATGCAACATATAAAATGCAGCATATATACAACAGCGGAGGCATTGCAGTGCAATGCACTTGCTATTGCATATCTGTTGCCTTTGGCTACATGTTTAATAGACCAGCTGCATGCTCTAGTACAGAAGGCATAACTTTTGCAATATTTGTTTTTTAGTAATTGTGCTGTGAGAAAAGTGAAAAGCAATGCAGCATTTGAAACCTGCCCCCCTCATCCTAATATGCATTAAGGCAACCACATGACTGCAAGTTTGTAGCCTCTAAATTGAACATCTCCTTCTTTGCAGCTTTTTCAGCAAAGGCAAGCAGAACTTGCTAGTGAGCTTGTAGGGACAGCAACAGACCTGGGAGGGGATGGTCGCAGTGACTCGCCAGGGTACAGCGCAAAGTACATGAATTACAGTGTACTAGCTGTGCAAAATGGAGCCATTTTGCACACTCCACAAGTTCAAGTCGGTGAGGTAATGCGACTCTTCCTTTCCGACAACTGAAGTTCCTCTTAACATCACATCCTATCTTACAGCATTTCAACACTTCTGCTTCAACTTCAGTGCACACGGATAAAGTGGCATAGGCCTCACTGCGGTCCTCGTTCAGCGCTTTGACGACTGCGAACATGTGATTGTTTACGCCAGTCGGACTCTAAGCAAGACTGATCACAGCTACACCATCACCGAGCAGGAATGTCCCGCGGTTGTTTTTGCCGTGCAGCGGTTTCGCTGCTACCTGTACGGAGAGCCTTTCGTAGTAGTAACCGATCACCATTTCCTATGCTGGCTACTCAATCTCTGTGATCCGTCGAGTCGCATATCCCGCTGGGCACTTCGCTTGCAAGAATACGACTACAGCATTTCATACAAAAGTGGCCGACGGCACGCAGATGGAGACTGCCTCTTCCGGTTGCCACTTGCCACGACGGAATGCGACGCGGACAACTTTGATCATTACGTCACTACTTTATCTCCGAGATTTCCCCATATTCATACCTTTCGAACAGAGGAACACGCCGACCAGCATCTGGAGTCGTTCTTAGCTGCTGCTCAAGACCCAATCTCGAACAGCCAGTTTTTCCTATGCCGATGTAATGACCTGCTATAAAAGAAAGTTTACTCAGATACTGGCCTTCGCTTCCTGCTGGTAATACCTGAAATCTTCAGTCTTTCTGTTTTACGCGTCATGCATGATGATCCAGCTTCGGGACACCTGGGATCTTCGAGAACTTTGTACTGCACTCAGGAGCGATTCTACTGGCCACGGATGCGCCACACGAATGACCAGAAAGTTGCTAGCTGTTCTCAGTACCAAAATCGCAAAGGTCCTACTGGTGTTGCACCAGGAACGTGGTGCCGCCCAAGGCTCCTTTTGAGAAAATTGCAGTGGACCTTTCGGGTCCTTTTCCAGAGCCGCATGGAGGCAATCGTTGGATTGTTGTATGTGTGGACCCTCTTATTCACTATTGTAAGACGGCCGCTCTTCCCGCAGCTACAGCATCCAAGTTCCCCTGTTTAAGCGGCATTCAGTCATCTTGCGACATGGTCCCCGTGAGTTGTTGTGACAGAAGTCGTCAGTTTACTACCGACGTAATTGAAGAACTCCGTTTATGTGCATCTGATTTCAGACATTCGACCCCTTACCACCGTCAGACAAATGGTTTAACTGAATGCACTAATAGAACTCTCACGAATATACTTGCAATGTACATCGCATCGGACCATAAAAATTGAGACTGTGCTATTCCGTTTAAACATACGCCTTCAATGCTGCCAGGCATGAGACCACAGGATACAGTCCATTTTTCCTCCTGTTCGCCCGCTCCCCTCGACACACCCTCGACACCATCCTCCCATTTTCCACTCAAGACGACCGATGCTTAGCCGAAACTCTTTGCCTGGCTGAAGAAGCACGGCGAATAGCCCGACTGAGGACTTTGGCGTCACAAGAGCGATCGAAAGCTCGCTATGATGACCACCATCGCCAGATCATCTACTTGTCCGGTGACCTAGTCTGGCTTTGGAAACCAATGAGAAAGCGCAGCTTACACCAGAAAATGCTGGCACGCTACACTGACCCACGTTATCTTAGAACGTCTCAACGAACTTGACTACCGGATTGCATGCCTTACAACCAGTGAACGACGTTCGGCAAAAACTGAGGTGACACGTCCGCCGTTTGAAGAAGTGCCACTCTCGTGACGACATCTGACTTGCCCCGATTGGCTTTATTTTGCGAAATAAGGCATATGTTACAGACCAGATGAATAATGAATATGAGGAACTCGGGGGCAGTTGGACGAAGAAGGAAGTGTGAGTGGAAGTGTCGCCTGTTTTTGTGTGCACCGTTCCTTGGTCTCCGAAACGTTGCGTTACGTAGAGACGTCAAGAGTGTAACGTCGTCTGTAAATCAAGTGTAATGTTTGTAGGAACTTTGACTGATGAAGGAGGAAACACTATCACTGCGCCTTGTTCAAATGCAGCTGTTTACTTGCAATCAGCTGTGTGGTGCGCCAATGATAGATTCTTTTGTCCTGATGCAGTCTCCGACCTCAAGATATTTTCACCTGCTCAAAGTGCAGTCAGAGACCCAGGCAGCACAAAGCATTGGGCCAATGTTGTAAGTACGACGGCAAACAGTGGCCCTACATTGGACCAGCCTAACCAGCATGCTCCCAACATAGGACATGCCAGTCAACACAATGTCCAACAATGGCCCTGTCTAGCCAGTGCTCTCCCAGTGTTGGCGCTGCCAGTAGCCAACACTGGCTCGCTTGGGCCAAGATGTACAGTGACCTCCCGATATTGGCACTGCCGTACATACAGAATGTCTATGTTGGACCGAGATTGCCGTTGTTCCTCCAGTAATGGTCGCACCGGGTTTTAAAACTGGCTATAATGGGCCAAGCTGTCCTGCGTTCCTCCGTCATTGGGTTTTCCGTTTTTTGAAACTAGCTACAATGGACCAAGTTGTCCTGTGTTCTTCCGGCATTGGATGTTCCGGTTTTTAAACATGGCTACAATGGACAATGTTATCCTCTGTTCTTCCAGTATTGGATGTTCAGTTTTTTAAAGATGGCTACAATGGACCAAGTTGTCCTGTGTTCCGCCGTCGTTGGCCGTTCCTTTTTTAAAACTGGCTACAATGGACCATGTTGTCCAGTGTTCTTCCGGCGTTGCCCGTTCAGTTTTTAAAACTGGCTACAATGGACCAAGGTGTCCTGTGTTCTTCCGACATTGACCGTTCCGTTGTTTTAAACTGGCTGTAATGGACCATTGCAATTTGTCTTGTGTTTTTTCAGTATTAGCTATCCCTGTATGAAAACTGCCCACGATGGACCACTTTGTCCACTGATCTCGCAATTGTCATTGCCATCCTAAAAACGCAGCTTTAATGGGCTGACGAAGGGAATATTTTCCGTTGACCATTCAATCAAAACAAATTCTCCATTTTTATGGTTGAATACACGTGCGCTGGGCGCCAAACCGCGGCATTTAATTCCGACAACATTTCAGCCGATCGTTCGTACCTCACAAAGTACCACGTACGGGACGACAATTACTATAACGCATTCAAGCACGTACCGCTGCAACTGTCTGGATTCGTCTTTTCGGTGCGCTCATATGCGGCGCACCTTTGGGGGTCAGCTATATGTGTTTATGGTTTTAGCTTATTGGCATGCATGCAGATTTCGCCGCAGGCGCATACGTTTGTCGCACAATTATATCTAATGATAGCACG
Source organism: Amblyomma maculatum (assembly GCA_023969395.1). Classification (NCBI taxonomy): domain Eukaryota; kingdom Metazoa; phylum Arthropoda; class Arachnida; order Ixodida; family Ixodidae; genus Amblyomma; species Amblyomma maculatum. The sequence goes on along the minus strand of JAJIZL010094400.1, from coordinate 6,815 downwards.
ACCGTGCGACCACATATGTATACCCCAGACCGGCTAGCACTCACGACCCAATATGCCTGTATTGGACGCCGATTACATCCCTGCATCTATACTTAACCTATAGTACAAATCCAGTTGTCAGTGAGAACGCGCATAAAAACGAAATCGTGTCGCCATAGCATGTTCATGTGACATTAAATTAGTGATTAGAAGGTAGCTTTTTCATTGCCGAGAAGGAAAACGTTACCTCAAGTTGAAGGAACAAATGACCATTTTCTCAGCGATGTTTTTGTTCTAGTGCTTTTGTATTATCCGTAAGGAACTACGCGCAGCATCGTCTGTTTACCTGGAGAAAGGACCGAATACGATGTCTGTACTTTCTAACGCAATCACTGGAAAATGAAAAGCCGGAAGACTCGCGAGGTTACCATTTTAGTTTTGGGCATTCACACGGTGGTAAAAAAAATGACAGTTTTTAGTGCAGACTGCGAGCATGAAGGCCCCGGTACATTTATATGGCGCCAATAAACAAAAAAATAGTTTTTTCCGCCTATTAGTTTAGAGTTTGACCATTCCAACCGCGCTAGGCGGTGGCAAAGGAATAAGAAAAAACTGTACAGGAATGAAAATAATGTGCGCTGTCGAGTCATTCGAAAAAACGAATGCAGCCTAGAAACACTGTTTTAATGAGGCAGTTTTCCATGCCCTTTCCAATTCTTTCATTCTACTAAAATGATTTGGAATACGTTGCTTGCTCATTGAACGTTATCGTCTTTTTGTGCAATCCGCGTTAAGGTGAAGGTGATTGCGAAAAACTTCTGTGTATTGCCTGATGCCACAGCGCATCAGGACCTCGGCGCGCACAAAATTGATTCTGAATCATTCATTGCTGTGTCTGTCACCGTCGATTTGCGAAGTCGAGACAAAACATGAGCGAAGAAATATTGTTACAGCTGGAGAATGATGAGGACGAAGTGGCGCTCTCGTTTGTGGAAGATTAAGAAAAAGAAGTGCATCGAATGGGCGGCCCTTGTAGCCTGGCTCCTTGGCTGTTCCTCAATGTATATATCTTCAATCCTCTTTTGTTAATATATTTCTCCCTGTCACAAAATTATATGCCAAAATGTAAAAACCTTGAACAATTCACAAATTCCGTACAATGTTCAGAACAACGCGGTGCGCTATAATTGGACAAAGGCTTTATCGATGTGGCCATAATTACTTGCGCAACAAAATTATGCAAGGTGTTTTAATGGTTTTGAAAGCTTAGGTAGTGTAGAATAGGTGAAAAAAGTTTAAACAATGTGAAAACTGTTTTTGTTTTCCTAAAAATTTTCAATGTTCGCTGTTTTCTGTAAATTAGCGCGATCGTATCTCTGTATCCAAATGTCATAAAAATATGAGCTTTAGCTGGTTGCGGATAATTATGCTGAGAACATATTGTGGAATTATTGCTGCTCTACCATGAACCCTTTCTGAAATAAAGGCCTGCAAATTAGGAAAATTTTCGTTTCCTGGGCCGATGTTGAGAATTTTTATAAAAACATCTACTCATACCCGAAAAGCGAACATTAACTGAATACAAATAAAAACATGTATATATTTAGTCGGATAATTTTCAGCTAGCTAACTTGAGCATAATTTGTAAAATCTATAACCAAAGTTGGCCAGAATAGAAGAGAAGCTCAGAACTCCGCCTCTTTGACATTATTAATCAGTCATCACGCAACAATATATAATATTTTGAAGTAAATATAAAAGGTCGAACGACCATCCTTTGTTCGATCATAGGTGGCGAAAGGGAGGGGACGCGCGCATTTGTCGATGCACCAGCTGGATGGATTTACGCAAGAATGTGGATGGTAGATGGGGAGGCTTTCTATTTTTTTAGAAAATGTTTGTCCGTGGTTGGCTTGAAGAAACAATGCGTTTGCGAACACACAAAACAAAACTATTTATTAGAACTCGACTCGAGCGGTGCGCGCCGGCGGCCGCTCATCGGCACGGTCCGAAGTCACGGCTGGCCGGTGCAAGCAGAAGAGGGCTGTTTAAAGGAGGAATGGAATGTTGAGAGGGTCGTTGGTCCTTCGTTCCCACGCGCAGCCCTTGCTAACACAACACCGCGGCGGGGATCGCGCGCTGGTTGAGCGGGTCGTTGTTCCCCCTCGCCTTCGCGTCTACGTGCAAGACACAACAGACAGCATCCCCAGCTGCGCTGCTGTGCGGCCTCCTCCCGAAGCGTTCATTTCAGAGCTTGTTGGAGACGCTACAAGACTTGTGACAGCTTCTTAAACCTTTCTTTAATTTCTTGCCTCATTAATGTTCTTTTTCATTGTGCTGTGCATAATTTTCTTTTGCGCCTATACATGTCCATGTGCTCCGGTTGGTGCTTGCTACATATCAGTGAATAGCTGAGCTGTGAAATGTCGCCGGAGTACGGATTACAGCAACGGCGGGATACCATCGGCATTATCAGACTCAGAGAACGCCGTCATCTTAGACCGTGAGTATATATCTTTGCAGCATGCCATTGCTTCATAATTGGTTCTATATAATCTCCTACCAGTCCCAAATGTTCTCTTTCCGTATTCTCCTCGAAACAACTGCGCGAAGCATGACTTCAAGAACTAAGCGAATTTTCGTCCGGGTTACATGCAAGCAAGTGCGTGGACGTATTTGCTGGCTGCGATATGAATAGCATTTGCGCCGAAAATAGAGGAGCCGTGCGTAACAGGTGTGTATGCCACCAACACGTGACAGAATACTTCAGGCAGCCATTTGCGCAGTTTTTTGACTGTGCAGCGCGCCGCAATCAATTAGTAACCAGATACTATGCGCCCGGCTTTGTACATACATTTTGGACAGCCTCTCTTCTGCGCACAGGAAGCCACGTTCACACAGTTTTTGGATTTTGTTAAGAGTTAAGGGCAGTTTTTTGTTTTGCACAGACGAAGTTTTGAAAACTGTTCGTGCCGTCTGTGCAAGCGAATTTTACAGTGGGGCAGACGTGTGCGTGATGCCGCTTGATGATTAGGCTATAATTAAGTCATAATGAACCTCCACTTTTATAATGGTTAATATCATATTGAGGAATTGAAAGCCGTGAACAGCGCAAGTGAGCCCCTTTTCAAAATTTTCTTAATCGACGCCCCCCTTCTGAGGCCGCGCCTTCAGGTGAGGGCGTTATCAGAAAGCGGCGACAATAGGAGAGCGATTTCGCAGACGCGCTTCGAAGGCGGGGGAAAATAACAATACAAGCAAAAAGGCACATCAGCCGTGTGTGCACTGCGTCCCTGTCACTGCAAAGTAAACAACGTGCACGCGGGACACATTGTACAAAACATTGACGGCCGGTATGAGGCAACCATATCGTCCGAAATATTGCTCGCGAAGCGCTCGATCACGGCGCGCACTTTCAGGCGAAATGGGACAGGCCGTCAGGTCCGCCTGTTCGGCAATTACAGCTCTATGTACCTTACGTACCGTACCGTATGCATGAAGTGCACGCCATAGCCATCGTGCAAGAATGTTGAAACCGAAGCAGCGATCCACGTATTCTAATTGTATAGGAAATCATTTGGGAGTAGAAAAGAGCAACCTAATATGTGTGCATGGTTCCTTAATGAACGATATGTATAAATGGACGGTTGAATATTTACAGTAATGGAGTGTTCCGCTAGAATTGTTTACGGCCGTGACCGCAATAAACATTACTCATATTGCTCTTAGCTTTAAGCTCTGGCATTGATAAGCCTATCTAAAGAACCGACTGGCAGTGACAGGTTGTTTACAGCTGTTGATCAAAAGGTAGGCCATCATGCTATTATTGCAGGCATATTTGCTTCTTTTTGTACCTGTGTTTACTAAAACTTAATTTTGTTCCCTATTCCTAGGGACGCTGCACCTCTTACAACACTCACTGTTCAGTCGCTTTTATTCAAGTATACAAAAAGGAGGAAATGCGCATGCACTCATAGGATAGCCTGTCTTTCCGTTAACAGCTGCAAATAACACGCCACTGCTCCTCGGTACCTTGGATGAAGTTTTCAATGGGGTTACCTGAGATGCCTAGCAATTGCTGTAATATTTATACCAATCACTGCAGTGAAACAGAAAGGTAACACTGCATCACTTTAACTGCTGCATGCACCTATAAACGTGCCTTAATTTATTGCCTATTCTTATAGACGCAGGACCTCTTGCTATAGGCTTTGTTCAGTAAGCAACCGTCTTTCATTGCTTCAATTTCTATCTCTCCACCACTTTCCTGTTGCTCTGGGTGTGATCATTTGATTTCATTGTTCAAATCATATTGTTTTATCATGTGTGAACGATTTAGCCTGCACATACATGCGTTCATTTTTTTTAGATGCGCATCGGGAGCGTTTTCTACGTAGAAATGGATCGATTGAGTTGTATCACTGGTGCGAAAACCGACAACCCCCAGAAGATATGTGTCCTGTGGTTGGAAGGCCTATAAATAAGAAGAAAATCAGCGGAAAAGCCTGCCTGAAATGAAGGTAGCACTGCATCGCTGTAACTGCTGCATGCACCTTTAAATATGCCTTATTTTTATTGCCTATTCTTATAGACGGTGGACCTCTTGCTATTGGCTTTTTGCAGAAAGCAACCGCCTTTCATTGCTTCAATTCCTATCTCTCCACCACTTTTTTGTTACTTCGAGTGTGATCCTTTGATTTTATTGTTCAAATCATATTATTAAATCGCCGGTGAATGATTTCGCCTACACATACATGCTTTCATTTTTTTTAGGTGCGCATCGAGAGTGTTTTCTACGTATAAATGGATCGATTAAGTTGTATCACTGGTGCGAAAACCAACAGTTCGGTACCCCCAGAAGATTTGTGTCTTGTGGGTGGCAGGGGTATAAAGAAGAGAATAATCAGTGGAAAAGCCTGCCTAAAAATTTACAAAGATGGCGCAAAAGCGAAATGCTGATCAGGGTTAGAGTCTGATTACTTCTGTTATCCCATTTCACTTGCTAGGTGATGTGACATATATGAAGCACCTTAGTATAATTTGTAGTATACTCACTGAAAATTGTGTAGACATTAACTTTTTTCTCGTTCAATTATTTTGAGTGACGCACGAATTGGAATAAAACGAAGTCATCCACACATCTAATGCCCAAAGACATTAGATGCGTGGATGAGCTCATTAATTGTGTTCCTATGTGAGCATGCAATAGTTTGTCGAATATATTAATATGTTAAAAGTTGATTTTTTTACTGTTAACCGGAGTAATACATATGCTCCATATCATAGCATTATTCGCCTGTAGTTTGTATCTGCTCTTTCCTAAATTGTATTCTACAAAGTATACGTGTGTCATCTCGTACGTCTATTTAACTAGCGAACAATTTGCAATCGAATCCCTTTTGTGATGTTGTTTCAGCTACAAATAATGTGTGACTGTGGTGACAATATAGGTAGCTTTAGGTATAACATATAGCGCGAAAATCTATAATATATGCGATGATATTTTTATTCACCGCATTGGCTAAACCAGCCTGTTGAAGAGACGAAATGAAAACAAATATGGATGTCTTCGGACAGGAACAGTAATCGTGGTGCCATGGCCATTTTTTTTAATTAAATTTTCATATGTCGGTGGCTAATGTCTCGACACAAAGGAATGATCCTTAGGTTTGCCAGATGCGGCGTAGTATTCTCGAAAAAAAAAAAAAACGCCTATCACTAAAGCTGGAAAACTCCGTTTTTGTCGTTTAAAAAAGTTGCACGTTTGGAGGCTGGCTGGTTGCGTAAAATTTTGTCATCCACTGTTTTTTACTATCCGCATTTGGGTAACGTTTACTTGTATAAGAAGTATTAAAAGTGTGTTTCATTGATGCAGTTGATTTAGTTAAAAATCGCGAACTTTGCTTCAAGAACAACGCGCTACAAAATGTTAATGTTCAACCTTACATACTGGCGTTACGCGTTGCGTTGTTTGCACTAAAATATTCTGTGTTTATTATGCAGGTCATATTGTTAATTTAAGGCAGAATTTGGAGCTCTAAGCTGCTATGTGTGTTCTCTGTAACACCACCAAAAGTATTATGCTGGAAAGCGATTTGCTTATGATTGTAATTATAAAAATTACACATTGAAAAATCATCTTCAAAAATATAGTATTGTTAGCGGTGGTCAAAGCTGAGAAATGGAATAATATATTAATAACCTAGATTGAATACTATTGCACCTAGCAATAAAAACGAATGCAGGACAGAGAAAAAGTTCAGCCTTCACTTGCATTCTGCCATGAAATTGACACAAATAGTGAAATAATACCATTTTAAGCTATATTAAGTATTTGTCCCAGAAGCAGAAAAACGCTGTATAAGCTCTGACAATGTTTTCAATTTTACTTAAGGTAAAATGTAACTAAATTCAGCAAATACTAAATTGAAGTTTTGATGCCTATTCCATAAGGGGGAGCCATATAAGCACATCTATAGAACAAAAACAAGCATTTTTATATTTCTAATATTACATTTTGCAGAATTCAATATATTTACTGACTCAAATTAACAAAGTACTTTGCATTGTTTCCACAGATTTTGATAAAAATTGATGTTGCGGGCGTTTCTTCAATTCCAATCATTTTTCCTTATTTTACCATTTTCTTACTTTTGTCCAATTTCAAAATAATATGCAGATACACACACAAATCTAGAGCTTCAATTTTTTTCAGAAATAAAGAATGGAACCTAGATAATGTAGAGAAATAGTTTCTGTGCCAAGGTATTATTGGATCTTGCAAGAATGCAGGCTGAGTTTGGCCATTATCAGCACAAGCACTCGGTTTAATATTT
>JAJIZL010094399.1:0-32856 GCA_023969395.1 Amblyomma maculatum | reverse complement strand
GAGGTTCCGCGAAATGTGTTCTTATCTAGCATTCTTCCATCTGCAAAACCACACTTCAACGCGCGCCAAAGAACGCCACGCGAAAATTTGCCGGAGAAAGTTTGACATATAAACCGCCCCTTTACTTTCCTATAAACCGCTTATAACTATATATAGCACTGCAATAACGTCGACGAGAGGCAAACGATGAAAGGCAAATGTTAGGAGAGGAAGAGTAGGCTTTCGCCATTCTTAAGAGACATCTAAGATAGCCTCTAATTTTAGTTTTCCCTAGGCTCGCCTTCTTTCACAATTTCTATAAGTCACAGTGCGTTGGTGCTTCACTGCAATTACCAGAGAAACAGTTTGGCAGTGGCTTAGCTATGCTATGCCAAGATATACGTAGCGAGAGGTATACGTTTCCCTTGCTGAGCTTATGGTGATTTATGTTTAGCAATGAGAGACGTTGGGTATACTCTTTATTAATTTTGCTTGACAGAGACAAAGGCTGCAAGGTGATCTGTGAAGTCGCATGCGGCTGTTTCAATTTTATCTATAAATAAATTGGTTCACAGGAAAGTAAAGGCTCAATATGTGTCCAACTTGTATCATGGACACCTGAACCGCGCCGTAACAAAAGAGAAAAAGGTGGGAGTGAGAGTGGGAAGTGCTTAGAGGAAGTATTCAGAGACTGAGAATAGGATCAGTTAGGGATAACGGTAGATGGAGAATACCTCAGTAATCTGCGATTTGCTGATCATATTGCCTTGCTACGTAACTCGGGGGAAGAACTGCAGGTAATGATTGATGACCTAGACAGGAAAAGTAGAAAGGTAGGCTTGAAAATCAATATTCAGAAGACTAAGGGAATGTTCAACAGCCTCGGGAAGAAACAGCAGTCTACGTTAGGTAGCGAAGCACTGGAAGTAGTAGGCGAATATGTCTACTTAGGACAGGTAGTAACCGCAGATCCGGACCATGAAAAGGTAAGATTGGGATGGAGCGCATTTGGCAAGCGCTCTGAGATTATGACTAGCAGCGTACCGGTGTCGCTAAAGATGGTTGGTTTGTGGTTGGTGGGGTTTAACCTCCCAAAGCAACTCAGGCTATGAGAGACGCCGTAGTGGAGGACTCCGAAAATTTTGACCACCTGGGATTCGTTAACGTGCACTAACATCCCACAGCACAAGGGCGCCTTGCTCTTAGCGTCCAACGAAAAGCTGCCGCCGAGGCCGGGATTCAATCCCGCGTCCCTGGGAACAGTAGTCGAGCACCGGAACCACTGCGCTACCCCGGCGAGGAGGTATCACTAAAGAGGAAAGTATACAACAGTTGCATGTTACCTGTACTCACATATGGGGCTGAAACATGGAGGCTAACCAAGAGGGACCAAGAGGGTTCTACTTACCTTGAGGACAACGCAGAGGTGTGTGCAACGAAAAATGGTAGGAGTAACATTAAGAGATATGAAGCGTGCAGGTTGGGTCAGAGAAATAACTCAAGTTAGTGATATTCTAGGGGAAATCATGAAGTAACGGGCATGGGCAGGACATGTAGTGCGAAGAGAGGATAGCCGATGGTCGCTTAGGGTAACAAACTGGATTCCAAGCGAAGTAAAGCGTAGCAGGGGGCAGCAGAATTTTAGGTGGGCGGATGAGGTGAAGATGTTCGCAGGGGTCAAGGGGATGCAGCTAGCACAGAACCGGGCTAATTTGAGAAATATGGGAGAGGCCTTCGTCCTGTAGTGGGTATATGATGATGAGAGTGAAAAAAATGGGTTTTCTCTATGCAGAATTTTGATTCGGCAGTCTCCAAAGGTTGTCTCATACATTGGATCACTGGTGTCAAGTCCATTTGGTGCCACCGTCCCTCACACACATTACACATGTGTCCAAACGGATTGTTCACAAAGTCTTCTTCAAATGTGCAGGTCGCTTTCGGAAACTCGACTGGACTGACGTGCCTTCCAGTCCCCCTCTGTTGCTTCCCGTTGACTCAACTCTTCCATAGGCCCATCTCGGCGGCTATACTCCGTCTATTACGCTCGGCGGTCTGGCATCATTTGGCAAGGCGTTCCTCGCACCGTTCGGGCGTCTCCGCTGCTCTCTTCTCCTTCTTATACTCATTCATTCTTAGCTGATGCTATGCGGCCTCTAGCGGCGGCTGCGTTTCGATGGAGGCGAAATGGAGAGACATTCGTTTGCTGTGCGATGTGAGTGATTGATTGATTGAATGTCCTTTATTTAATGGGATGGCTCATGGCCATGGATGGGTATAAATGAGAGTAGACAAAATCTTCATTGTTTAGGTCATCACTCAAATCACATTGCTCTAACGAGGCCACTACGCGAGCCATACTTGGCAAATATCTCTGTGTTAGCATCACTTTCGAGAAGGGACCGGTAGTTCAGGAGGTAGGGTTCGATCTCGGAGCATCCAGTAGAACAAGCAGGCCAATCCCAGAGTAGATGAGATATGCTGCCGCGAGTTATAGTCGTACAGTAGGGGCAGGTAATCATTTTCTCTGTATACTGACGCAAGCGGGCCATAATACGTGGCGTGTAAGCCGCATAGGCAATGAGCTTGTTCAGAAATACTTCTTGACTTCAGGTGAGGTTGGTTTCTCTCGTAAAAAGTGGGTCTGGTGTGGCCACCTGCATGCGATGCTTACTGAGGCTTCGAAGACTGGTCCGAGTATAGTGCATAAGGGCAAGAGAAGGGATGAGTTGCCCGCCCAAGGTCGAGTAAGGTTTATTCAAGAGGGGTGGGGAAGTAAATGTGGACATCCCACCTGCCAAGGCAGCCGCGGCGTGTGCCGCCGCATTGCCCCCTGATTCGTCAGAGTGACCTGGGGTCCAGTGAATAGCGACAGTTCTGGTCGCGAGTTGGTGGCGTTTAAGGAGACGCTGTATGGCCGTAGCTGTTGCATTTTGTGAACCCGGAGTAGCGATTTCTTTGTAAGCTTGATAGGAATCAGTAAGAATACGTATTAAAGCTGTTCCGGTGCAAGGCACTCCTGACAAGGCTCCCCAAATCTCGAGGAGTTCATCATGAAGAGGGGTACCTTGAGGTAGGCGGCAGGCATAAGCGCCTGAAAGGGAAGGGTTGTCAACGCATACCCAGCCCATAGATGCAAATTCGCTTCTAATCGATGCGTCGGTGTATATGTCTGTCGTATCAGGGATTCGCTCTTGTCGGTGATGGGCAGCGAGGAGCTCTCGGGGAATGACAAAATCGCGGTTTATAGGTCGGCGATGGAGGTGCGTGACTACTGGCATCTCCCAAGGGGGAAGAGATGCATATAGGGCTGGTGTTGTGTCGTTACGCTGTACATCCGAGGCCAGCAGGCGGCGCCCTTGGACAGTGTTCTCTAGACGTATTCGATGACGCGTCTGTGACTCGGAAACGATGGTAGTGAATAGTGGAAGAGTTGCCAAACGCTCAAGTTCGGCTGTAGGAGTGTGCTTAGGTAGACCGGTAACAGTGCGTAGTGTTGCGCGATGAAGGCGTTCGACCTTAACGACGTCAGTCTTCGACAGTTGGAGGACGGTTGTGCCATAGACGATTTTTCCGACCGCCGCTGCTCGGGCCATCGCACGGCAGGCATGTTGCCGTGCACCGCCGTGCCGGTTGGACAGGCGACGAATAGTGTGTAGCAGTGCTGGCCAAAGGCGTTGTAGCTGATGAACCCATTTCTGGGGACTGTTGCAGCTTGAGATGGGCAGGCCACAAATGCGGATTTGCCCATCTGAGGAGGTGATGGTGTTGCCTCCGATGTGAAGATGGATCTGCATACTGGGATTGGCTTTATGTTTTCCGTCGATACTAATCAATTCTGTTTTATGTGGTGCGAGTTCAAGGCCAATTTTGGTTAGTGTATCTTCAAGACAAAGAAAGGCCGCCTGAAGTTCAGTCTGCATAGAATATTTCTCTGCGTAATGCGCTGCCTCAGTCCAGACGTTAATATCATCGGCATATATAGCAAATCTTGCGCTTGTGCGGATTTCCAGATTCTCGGCGACGCGTGGCATGGCCGTGTTGAACAATATGGGTCCGAGAATGGAGCCCTGACGTACACCCCTATCCACGTAATAGGTTTTCGGCATCCATCCCGGAGCTTTGCCATGTAGCTGAATGAGTCTAGACGTCACAAAAAATTGTGGATCCAGATTTAGGCACGAGTACTAGGAAAGCATTTGGCGAGTTCCTCCAGGATAACCTCATGGCAAACATTGTCAAAGGCTTTGTGTATATCGACAGCCAGGAGATAGTCAGGTAGCGCTTTACGAGGAGCTCTATTCAGAACTCTTCGCAAAAGTCAAAGGTAGTCATGCTTTCCGAGGTTAGGGCGGAAGCCGGCTTGAGCTGGATGAAATCCAGGACTGACTTATTCAATGTAGTGACTAATTCGGGTATGCAGCAGGCGCTCGGTGAGTTTAGAGAGATGTGAAGTCAGGGCGATTGGACGCTAATTACTTGGAAGTCGAAGGTTTTTGCCAGGTTTAGGGACAGGAAGAATAAGAGAAAGCTTGTGATTATCCGGTAGCGTTACGGTCTCCCAGTAAGAATTAAGGATGTCGAGAAGGGCATCCTGGGCTGCCGAGTCGAGATTGCGAAGCTCCTGCCAACTGACTCAGTCATGCCCGGGTGTGGCGCGAGCTCGGCCTCTACCCGGGGCTGCTTGTAGTTCTCCCTTTGAGAATGGGGGATCCAGGTCTGGATCAGGGTTTCTAACTGGGAAAATGGAAACTGCTGGTGGAGGCGTTAGGCTGGCGTGTGGAAAAGAGGTGCGTATAACTTCATCTTCAACATCAGCCGGGTTGCCATTGAGAAGGAGATCGGCGAGAGGTGGGGTCCCCGTGCCTTGCCATTTAGGCCACAAAAGATGCGTCAAAGTTGTGACAGGCCCGGTACTTGTCCAAGACAGTAGCATGTAGAGTGCCAAGCCTCACTTTGCAGGTGAAGCTGGTATATGTCCGGATAAGCTTGAATTGTCGTCAAAGAAGCACGATATCTTTGTGACGTTTTCCGCGTGTCCGAAAACGTTGCGTGAGGTGATCCGCGTGACGCCAAAGGTAAGCCAGGTGAGCATCTATGCCAACTGTGGAATCGTCACAGGGAATATATTCGAGAGGTTGAGTGCGGGCATCTCGGAGTACAGACAGAAAGGAGTCAATATCCAAGAAGGGGGTCGTAGTATTAGCACGAAACTTGTCCCAGTTGAAAAACGAACGTGTTGCCCGAACGCCAAGACATTTACGATTGAGAGTGAGTAAGATGGGCAAGTGATCACTACCACAGGAATTAGAAAGGACCTCCCAGCGCCGAAGAAGACGCGGTGATGAGAATGTAAGGTCCAGTGTAGTGTCCGCTTGAGAGGGATGGAGACCGATACGGGTCGGCGCGTTAGGGTCGTTGCACAGGGTAAGAAGAGTTTGATCAAGGGTGTCATATAGATGTTTACCACGTTGGTTAGGCTGAGATGAGCTCCACGCTGCGTGATGTGCGTTGAAATCTCCGCCGATAAGAATAGGATTAGGGTGTGTTGCGTTTTCAAGGTCAGGGAGAAAGGTACAGGGTTGTGCCATGACGTTACCTGGCCGGAAATAGGCTGATGCCACGACGAAACGTTTTTGGCCAGGGGGGAAGTTTTTTACTGCAACAATCTCACGAGTGGGAGAGCAAAGCGACTGAAGCGAGAGCTGAGTGGAAGGACAATCGTTTCAGATTAAGACGGCCGCCTGTCCCTCTGAACGGCCGTTTTTATGTTGGATAGTAGGTGTCTGGTAAGTGCAGTAACCAGGAACTTCACAAGGACCGCGCGTTTCTTGAAGGAGTAAGAAAAGAGGACGGCGCTGAGGCACAAATAAAAGGGTAGAACCGTTCTGATTGAAGCTTCTGCAGTTTCATTGAATCCCATGAGCCACAGTACTCATGAAAGGGGCACAGATTTACGGCGCTTACTATCGTCTGTGAGTGTGGTATGTTGGAACTCCCCAAACGCAGTCTGCAGGTGGCTCTGCATGGAAGTGAGGGCAACACTAAGAGTTGCATTAACTTCCTTTCGCAGAGATTTCTTCCAGCTTCTGCGTCTCTTGGGCGCGTTGCTTTAAGATTAGCCCCAGGATATGGGTATAGGCAGAATCAGACGCTGTGACCAGTTGCGGTAGGCGGGTAGGCGAACAGCTTTTGCGGCCTTTCTGTGAGCGGCTGCGTTGCGGAGTCTGGAATGAATGAATGAAGCCTTTATTGAAAGGAAGGGATGGCTCTCGGCCGCTGTTTGGGTTCTTGGGGAGTTAGGAGGGATGGGAGTGTAACTTCGTCTTAACGGTTCTTCAAGCTGTTGCTTGTTGCTTGCCATGCGGCCGATCTTCGCGCTGTAAGTCGACCTCTCTCACACTACTCGAAGCAGGCCGCTCTCACTGCCGTATGTAGCAATGGAGTGTTGTATTTCGGTGCTTGATATAACCTGACCTGCTAATGTGGGCATATCGTCGTGTGGAATATGCGTAATTTTGTTTCTTCGTCGTGAAAAAGATGGACATTGCCATATAAGATGTTCTAGGTCTGCTGTACACTGTTCCTGACAGTGCGTGCATATGTTGTGTTTGTGTGTTTCGTGTCTTCGGAGAAACCACTTGTCAAGTATGTGCGGTGTGTAAGCAGCGTTTGTTCTTACTTTGTTGAGAAATATCTCTTGTGGTCGATTGAGCCCTTTCGTGTCCTCAAACACCGGCGTTGGTGTCGCTTCATGTAATCTAAGCTTACTGTCGTGTTTTATTTTGGTGCGTACATAGTGCATCATCGATCTGCCAGGGGAGCCTTTAGTGAGCATTGTTTGGTAAGGATTTAAGTCTATCGGTTTAGGCATGGAGTTGGGGTGCGGGGCATTGTACGTTTCAGCAAGCCCACCCGCTTGCGCGGCGGCCGCTTGCGCGGCTGCGTTTCCCCCGTCTGTGCCAGTATGTCCCGGTGTCCATATAATTTGAATCTCTATTCCAACTTCCCGCATTCCCTTCAGCCTCTTTCTGATGTCCTTGGCCACTGCGTCGTCTGTAGCTGGTGCCGTCAACTCTGCATTCGCTGCATATGATTTGGTTAAAATTCGATATCCATTGAAGTTATCTTTTCTGGCTGCAGCGGTCGTAATGGTATTTATGGCTCCCCATATGGCAAGCAAGGAACGAGTTCGGGTGTCCACTGTTACACTGTTATCTTGCCCTTGGTTATCATCTCCCGGAGACACTGATTTTCGCGGTGTAGTTCAGATATTTCTGCTCTGAGGCTCTCAATGACCTCGGCTAAACCTGGAGAAGAGATCTTTTCAGCATATGATACATGTTTGGAGAGAGTATGTGAGGATATCGCCTGATGCGTATTCGGATCATCCGACTCCTCAGGTGCCGACTTATCGACAGGCTTTACATAAGTTCGAGCCGGGCACTGTGCACTCAGGGCGACATGCGTGGAAGTGCCGTAGGCTATGCAATGAGGAAACTGCTTGCAGCCGGGGTCCTCATGGTGCTGGTTCTTACCGCAATCCCGACAAACGGCGGGAAAAGATCGGTATTTGGCTACATGGCCGATGCGGTGACAGTTATAACATGCGACTGGGCGCGGGCGGTATTCACGGACTCGTGTAATCTCGTAATCGAATAGTAGCCGAGAAAGTAATGTGTCTGATGCGAAGGTGAGAAGTAGCAAATTTGTCTTGCCGAGCATGCGTATGCCTGTGATTTCAGCTGTCTGTGATTTTACACCTCGCGTGCTGCTAACTGCAGGCTTCTTCAGTGGGGACGTGTCCACATCGAACGCTTGGACAGACACCGCGTTTGCTCGACTAAACGGGTCAATGCACGCAGCTTCTTGAAATGCTCAGCCTCCCTGACAGTTATGCGGATGCAGTTAGCAGCAGAATCAAAGCGGAAAATGGCCATATCCGAAAAATACTGAGACGGAGCACTTTGCTCTAATGCGTTGGTAATAGCCTGTTTCGGGATGTTCGTGACATGCATTTTGTTAAGTGGCCTGATCAGAGCAGTGAAATGAGGACGACTCACCCGTTCTGTGAGGCGTTGCGGGGACACTTGACGCTTGCGATACGTCATGCTGCATCCTGTAGCTGTGTTAAAGTTGAGCAGGATGGCTTGCAGAGACAGTCAGAGCTGCGGCATCCATTTCCTCGTGCACCGTCGGCAATAGCGGGTAATCAAAGCTCCCTGTAGCCGGTGGCGTTTCTGGCGTCAGAGTCAGCGTTCGACTGGATGCAAGATACGGCGCCGCGTCCATCTGCTCAGGCCCCGCCGGTAAGAGCGGGTAATCACAACTTCTTGTAATTTGGCTTGACTGTGTGGTTGTAGTCGGTGTAACCTGTGGCGTTTGTGGTGTCGGAGTCGGGTTCCGGCTGGATGCGAAGTATGATGCAGCGTCCATCTGCTCGTGCCCCACCGGTAAGTGCGGATAATCGAAACGCCTTGTAACTTGGCTTGACTGTGGGGTTGTAGCCGGTGGTTGGCCCGGAGTGAAGCTCGCCGGGCGTAAAATGTTGAAGGTCGCATCTTCCGGATGCGCTGTGGAGGCAGCGCCGCCCGGCTGTGGCCCGGCAGCAGGCGTGGTCGTGGTGGGCCCTGAGAGCGCCGATTAGGCTTAGCCCGTCATAAACACCTCGTCCTTGAAAGCTTCGAATCGAACAGCGATTGAAAACAAAATTGTTGGAAACAGGTGCCGTTTCGAGTGAAATCAGGCCATATAGGGTCTAAAATCCGCATACACAATTCGAAAAAACCTCGCCGGGGTGGCGCAGTGGTTACGGCGCTCGACTACTGTTCCCAAGGACGCGGGATCGAATCCCGGCCTCGGCGGCCGCTTTTCGATGGAGGCGAAAAGCAAGGCGCCCGTGTGCTGTACGATGTCAGTGCACGTTAAAGAACCCCAGGTGGCCGAAATTTCCGGAGCCCTATACTACGGCGTCTCTCATAGCCTGAGTTGCTTTGGGACTTCAAACTCCACAAAACAACCAAACCAACAATTCGAAAAAACACGGAGCCAAGGTGAAATGCGTCAGCTCGCTCTCAAGGCGGAGTCAGGGAGCCGATGTGAGTGCACGGTAAAGATCTCCAGGTGGTCTAAATTACTCCGTAACCCACCACTACGGCTCATCTGTTTCTCTTTCTGTTGTATCTCACCCCTTACTCCCTTCCATTACAGCGCAGTCACGTGTCCACAGAGAAAAGTGGGACATATATTGCGCCCTTCCTTCCCTGTGAGCACCAGATGGCCTGGCGCGTGGCTTCTTTCCATGAAGTTATGGCAGATGGCGATGCTCGCTGCCATCCTCTGACATCATGCTAGATGGCGAAGCAGCGGTTGCTATGCAACGGCGCAAGGAGCGGTGCGAGCACGACGCTGCTACCGCCACAGCGAAAATGCACCTTTGCAGTCATTGTAGCTCTTGCTGCCAAATGATAAATCCTGCCGACTCATGGCGTGGACACAACATACGGGTCCTAACACGGCTCGATGCGGTTAACATGCTGTGTTTCGCACTGGTTCAGGCCCGCGGCGACGCATATCCCTCGCAGACGCTAGCGGTTCTATAATGTAGTTCACTGGAGATGTATGGAAATAACATGCTGCGCACCGTGGTATCTGAAAGCGAGATTGGTAGAGAGGCAGTAGCAGGAACCCAAAGCAAGCGAGGCATTCTGGGGTATAGGGTGGAGCTGGACATGTCGATGCGTGGATGGACTGATCTCTGGTTGTGAGATGTGAATGATCGGGCAAGTTGCCATCATTCGTATCCATAGGTGAATGCTTGAGGTTGTGTGACCAATTCGAAGGTATCGGGGTAATAAGCGAGGACCGCGTCCGCAGTAGAGGTGGGTTCGCGGCCGTAAAGAAGGAAAAGGGGGAGAAATCGGTCGTATTTGGTGTTGCAGTATTGTAAGCGCACGTGACAAATGGGAGAATCGGGTCTCCGTTTAGTTTGTCAGACCTGACATACATGGCCACCATATCACTCAAGGGGATGTTAAAATGTTCCGTCATGCGATTTGTTTTGCGGGTAGTAGGCCGAAGTAGAACGGTCAACAATGCGGCATTGCTGAAAGAGCGCTTCGACGGTCTTGGAGAGAAAAACGCGGCCACGATCACTCCGCAGCTCGTTTGGCGAACCGTGGCGGAGAACTAGATCAAGATGAAAGACGCAAAGCCTTACGCCGACGCGAAATGTAAGGAAGATGTTTCTGCATAGCGGGTAAAGCGATCGATATCCACGATGACCCAACCATTACAGGATAGATTATTGGCAGTGGCCCGTAAAGATTGAGTCGTTCCGCACGATTGAATGACCGGCTGTGAAAGGGCAAGGGCTGCATAGGAGCGATGGATCGGCATGGAGGGTTTTTGCGACGTTAGCACTCGTGGCATGCACGGATATAATGACGGACAAAATAGTACTACCCCACCAGTAATAGCGGAGACATAGACGGGTATAATCTTCAACACTCTGGAGTGGGTACACTCAGGGTCGGCGTGAAATGCGGCACATGTATCCGAACGTAGGTGGGGAGGAATCACAAGGAGTCACTTTCGTTCATTGGGAAAGCAATTTCGGCGGTATAACATGTCGCAGATGGGAAAATGAAGGGCTTGCCGGCGAATAGTCCGAGGGCGGGGCGCAGAGAAGATATAGGTAGATGAGTGCGAAGGGAAGCAATCCAGGAGTTCTGCCTTTGTTCATTAGACATTCCAGCGATCTCCAGGGAAGATGAGTCACCGATAGGAATGCTGTCGAGTCAGAGTCACTTTGGAGAGAAGGTCTAAACAGGGCATCAGCATCGCATGCTTACGGTCAGACTGGTAGGTAACGTGAATGTCGTATTCTTGCAAACGGAGCACCCAACGAGCAAGATGGCCGGATTAGACTTTAAGGGTGGACAAGCAGCAGAGTGCATGGAGATCTGTGAGGACAGAGAAGGGACGACCTATAGGTAAGGGCAGACCTTCTCGATGACCCAAATGATCACCACGCACTCCTTTGTGTGACAGAATAATTTTGTTCTGACTTTGTTAAAGTATGGCTGGGATAAACATAACGTATTCATGAAAGTGGTCTTTCGATGAGCAAGAACTGCGCCGAGACCCTCATCACTGAAATCAGTATGGAGCTCTGTAGGAGGCCCCGCGATCAAAAGGGTGGAGAATCGGATGCGACACTAGAAGGTGCCGAAGCGCCGATTAAGCCTCATTACAGTTGGACATCAAATACAGAATAATGATGTCACCGGCAAGGCGCTCAGTCAGCGGTGAGAATGAAGCAAATTGCTGACGAAGGGACAAAAACAACAGCACAGCCGGATAAAACTACGGAGCTCATTTAGTGAAGTTGGGCGCGGAAACTCGGCTACTAGACGGAGTTTCGTAGGGTCTGTACGAACGCCATCTTTAAGAATGTGTCCCTATATAGGAAGCTGCAGAGCCGCGAAGCAGCACTTTTTCAAACTCATTTTGAGCCGGCGTCTGTCAAAGACACACTCTGAAGGTGCTCCACGTGCGTTGCGATATCTGGAAACAGAACATTGTACAGGTAACATACAGTCGTGCCACTTGAGGCCGCATGAAATGTTGTCCATCATGCGTTTGAAGACGGCCGGCGCGTCCCACAACCCACATGGCACGACGTTAAATTGATAGAGGCCGTCAGGGGTCAAAAAAAGTGGTTTTCTGTCAATCGTCAGCACCCATGGGCACCCGCCAGAAGCCCGAGCACAGGTCCAGAGAGGAAAACAATTCGGCACCTTGCAGGCAGTTGAGTGTAACACCAAAGCGTAAAATTTGTGCGTATCTTTGCGCTTAACCATGTTTAGTCGACGGTAATCAACATTGAATCGGATAGACTAATCTTTCTTCCTCACGAGAAGAACTGGATAGGCCCAAGAGCTTGTGAAGGCTGGATTTCGCCGCAGGGTCAGCGTTCCACAAGATGTCTAGGGAAAGTGGAATGAAGAACAGAAACGCAGGAGCAAGTTGACGTGTTGGTGGCGTTTGTTAAAAGGATTCCTTCAATAGAACGAGAGATAGCTGAAGTTGAGTATTTGCTGTGTGCAGAAGCAGGCAAATCGATGGAATTGAGCCTGGGTCATCTGAGACGTCAATATGTCATAGCGTGATCAAGGAACCATATGGCCAATACATTACCACGGAGAAGCGTTGACGGTTAGGGAAAACGGTTGGAGACGTACAGTGTGCTGTAGCCGCCGCCGAATGTTAGAAGGGCGAAATGAAGTAGCAAGGAACGGCGACAATTAGCGGCATTAGTAAGAGGGAAAAGAAGAGTCGATTCAGAAAAGCAGGCGCAGGAAACGGGCATGCGGGCCATACAGCAGGCTGGGATATCAGCATCTTCTGCAACTATTATCTTAGCGTCGTGGATTCGACTTCGGACGAGGTTTCAGGTGTAAGCGGAGGCAATTCGATACTGGCACATGCACACACAGGTACACACAGGCATAATCAATGATCGCTTGATGAAGTGTGAGAAAGTCGCAACCCAGAATCAGATCGTGAGAACTGCATGATAGCACAAGGCAATCGGCGACGTACAAAACGTCCTGTATGACTATTCCGTTTATGCACGCCGCAAATGGTTGAATGCGATATGAGCTGCAGTTGGAAAGTAACATTTCGAAACAGGTGTGGTAAATTTACGATGTCGGCGGCAAAGGTCTGCATTATAACACATACAGCAGTTCAAGTGTTCACAAGCACGAGTGCGGCGATGCTATCGACTAACACGTCTTTAACACTGGCCGTAGAAGACGGAGGACTTGCAAAATTCGAGGAAAATGCAGTTATTGCCTGAGGTTTCGTCCGGGCGAGCAGAAAAGCGATGGCTCGGCAGCGACAGGGAACAAAGGCGGGAAGACGGCGATAGGCGAGAGGAGCGGTCAGGATGAAGGAGGTGTCGGCGGAGACAGGTGGCGGATGAGGTACATAGTTGGAGCTGTACAGGCTGGGACGATCGTGGTACGATTGCACGCGCTGGCGGCAAAACCGGAAGAAGTGGCCAGGAAAGCGACAGTAGTAGATTAGGCGGTTGTAATAGGCCCTCCACGGATTGATAACCAGGCACCAAGGGGGCAGGTAAGGGCGGGGGGAGGTTGTTGCAACGGCGCAGCATAGGTGTCAGGGCGCGGTAGTCTGGCGCCAATTGCGGCGTACTTTAGCGAAGAGGTTCCAGGCAGAAGACGACAGCTTGGCGACAAAACTTCTGCGACTTGCTCCTGGATTGTGCGTTGAAGTGCGGGATCGAGCGATATTGCGATTTCGGCAGAAGGGGGGAGCGATAGTTGACGAGCCACATCCTCGCGTATAAAGGCCTCGATCCCGGGAAGAAGGAAAGCCGGTTCAAAATCGAGATCGCACACTGTCAGAGGCGGGAGTAACCCATCGTGCACGATAAAACGTTGAGTAGCAGCTCCTGGCCTCTTGAGGACATCGTGACTCTGGCGCAGCCGAATAACGTCGACGACAGTTTGCGGGTTTCGGGCCAGCAACGTTTGACAGGCACCGTCGGATATGCCCGTCAGGATGTGTCTAATAGTTTCAGCTTCGAGCATGGAAGGGTTGACGCACTTGTAGATGTCCAAGACGTCCTTATGTAAGCGGTGAATGTTTTGTCGGGGCGATGAGCGCGGATTCGGAGGCGCTGTTCGGGCCGCAATTTGCGCACTGTGGGGCCCCCAACCACATTCCAAAAAGATCGTATTGAAGGCCGACCAGGTCTGCAGATCGGGTTCGTGGTTTCGGAATCATAGATTAGCCAACATGCAGGTAAAA
Source organism: Amblyomma maculatum (assembly GCA_023969395.1). NCBI lineage: Eukaryota > Metazoa > Arthropoda > Arachnida > Ixodida > Ixodidae > Amblyomma > Amblyomma maculatum. The sequence continues at coordinate 19,038 of JAJIZL010094399.1, read as the reverse complement.
TGAGAGCTTGCTTAGCGCGCTGGCATAAACCGGCTTGTTGTAGACGTTTACACGTTCCCATGGGGACTCGTTCACTTCCTGGTCATCTGCGCCACTGAAGCTGGGGTCACACTGGCGGAGTCCACCAGAACACAGGATGGTATGCGAATAGGTGGTAGAAGCAGTTGGGCCAGGGGTAACGGTCTGAGTTGTGGCCTTGGGCGTGTTTCATTGACTTACGCGCTGTCACGAGGGGAAATGTGTCCCTGTATCCGTGATGATCGACTGTAGCGGCGGCGAGTGACAACTTTCGGCGTTCTGTTATCTAGTTATGTACAGTGCTTGTGAAGCATTTCCTATTGATATACCAGCCAGATTATCATTAGAGTAACTTCTTGAGCGAGGCGAAGCTTGATGCGGATAAAGAGAGTGAATTCATAGGGTGAGAATACTCCTATATCGCGCAAATCCTTAGCCAAGCGTCGAATGTGACTGAGTGCGATGTTTTACGAATGGCGAGAATTGAGCAGTTGTTAACCTCGAGGCTTTATGCGTATTTTTTTAATTTAAGGCTTATTTAAGCAAACTCAACGTCCAATATGGAAGACGTGAATTGTATAATTTAAAAAGTGATTGTTTTAACAGAGAGTGTGTATAAGCAAACTTTCCTTAGAGATTGATATAAGTTCTAGCGAAAATGGCAAACGCTTGATAGTTCCTTTTATACGTAAATCATAGAAACCATTGCAAAGCGTGTAGATATACTATCATCTGAGGAACATCTCCTTTTCACGCACCGCAGCATTAACATTATTTTTTTTTTTCACAATATTATGTCTCGTATGTTTATTAGGAGGTCCTAGCTCGACGAGATGGTAGCGCTCGTTCACCTTTCTCAAATATTGGTTAGCAATTATAAAAAAGCGAATTTCATGGAGATCGGACATCCGCGGGGTGCGCGGCGAAAACAGCGTTAACCAGCGAATTCCTAATTAGTTTTAGCTTTCACGAAAACAACATGTTTGTGTGTTTAGAAGTTATATAAAGCGTTTTAAAATTTTTTTACATTAGCTTGCTTTCATACAGCTGGTTGCTGGAAGTGCGCACAAAAATGATAAATTCTTTTTGAACGAAAATTGATTTCTGAGGTTGACATTCTCAGAAATCTAATCAGTGCCGCGGACTCCAACCTGAGTTTAGTTGTGTATTTGGATGACAATCTGTCGATTGAAACTTATGTGCCAAAGATGCGGTGAACCTCGCATCCTACAGTGAGGGGAGGGGTTCTGCGAATTTCGATCGTCAGTTGACGCTCACTAACATTGCGTGCTACGCTTGTGTGTTAGCAGCTATTGCCCCCTCTTAAATAAGGTTGACGTGGTGAAAAACAAAGCCGCTGCCCATAGCAGATGAGCCCTACATATAAATGCAATATTCAATAAATAAAACATCAAAGGGAGAGTGAGCTGCTTCTACTGCTTGACTGCTATTATCTACGCGGCGATATGTTGTGTATCCGGCTTTTGCTTCAAATTTATGTTCAACAAGTAATTTCGGTTTATCTATGTAGCGGGGCGCATTATTATTATCATCGCCTTCGATATGTACCGCAAGTTAGAAAAAGCAACCAAACGCACAGGCATTTGATACCAAGCCAGAAAGCCTTTGAAGAATACATGCATGAAAGCTGTAAGACAACCGCGATTATCCAGTTTTCCGCCATATTGCACGGTGTTGTTGTGGCTGTAGGAAAAAGGAAAAGAAAATGCACGGGCCTGCTACTGGCTCTGTAGCTGAGCCACGTCCGCTGCCTCGTGCGGACAGAAGAGAAAACAGAAAAGAAAGAAAAAGAAGAAGGAGAGAAAGACGCGCGCCACAACAGCCGTCGTCCACCATCTAAGTGGTGGCGGGTGCAATGACGGCCTACAACAGATAAAAATTCGGTGGCTGGCTAGCCTCCGTCGCAAGCGGCGTTTCCTACCGTTCCAGCCGCGTAGGGTCCGGAAACGCCACACCATTTCACAGTGGCGGTGTCCTCTATGGGTCGTGAAACACGCGAATAACGAATGGCGAAGCGAGGGTGCGGCTACCAAGCTCCAGCGTGAGAGGCGCGAAAGGGGAGTAGCCTCCAACAAATGTAACAGTGAGTTCTATGTCAGTCCAGCCTTTCGGCGATGCGCTCAACTAACTAGCCAGTCTCTTGCGTCCTCCTGTTTGTAGGTTGTCTTTCACACACCTTTTTACCTACGTTTTCCTAAGATGGCGCCCAGTAAGGACGCATATGCGCTGTGCTCTCGCCCGTTCTTTGAAAAGAAGCAGTTTTTACGCTGTGCCGACTGTGCAAAACGTATTCACACGAAGTGCGTCACTTGGGCGCATGATGAGCTGCAAATCTTGAAGTCCGGCTCTTGGCCATTCGTGTGCAATTTGTGTGCGTCGTCGTCGTCGTCGTCTGACGGGGCTAGGCCTAGCTACGGTGGTGCGCCGGCAGCTACGTTCCTTTCTCCCACGGCCCAACTTCTGTTTAGACCCCCGACCGGTTTTCCCCCTTCAACCGCGACCGGCGAACATGGCGGTGAGTTTGCCTCGCTACGGGCTCTCCTCCTCGACGCGCTTGAGGGAATCTCTTTTCTGACCGATCAGGTTGCCTAGCTGCGGTAGGAGAATGAGCGCCTTCGTGGGGAGAACTCGCGGGCCTTTGTACAACAAGCTGATGTGCCGGCTTTACGTGCCGATGTTCGCGGCCTACGCGGAGCTTGTGCGGCGCGCTGCGCAGCAGTGTGAGCGTCCTGAGTGTCCTCTCTTCGTTTCCTACCCGTGACGAGCAGCCGTGTCTTGACTACTCCGCCGCTCTTCATCGAGCGATGACTCCCGGCGATGTTGCCTGTCCATCTTGTGGCTCTGCTCCTCCCCGTGCGGTTAACCCACCTAGTGCGATGAAGCACCGAATTCCAGCCATCACTGGCGGAGCGAGTTCATCCATCCTTAACGTTGCCAATTGTGAAAAGAAGCGTCCGAATACTATTTTCGTCTCAAAGCTCAGTCCCGAAGCAACATCGGTAGACCTTACCAACCATCTAAAGTCAATGTTACTCCCACTTCCTGCCGGCAACTGAAAACAAGGTACGACTCCTACTCGTCCTTCCATATTGAAGTTGATGAAGAATCCTATAGTAAGCTTGTCGAGCCTTCGATGTGACCGATGGGCTGCATTTACAAGGACTTTCGTGGGAAGCTTCAGGAACACATGCTGCATTCCTCCGAACTGAAGCTAAATTGCAGTGGCCCCTGATTTTGACATCTGTTATCAAAACGCCCGAGGTCTCCGGATTAAGGGATCTGAATTCTTTTCCAGCGTTTTGGCCAGTTGTTACACCACTGTTGTAGTTACAGAAACCTGGCTCTCAAGCAATATCCCTTCCAGTGATTTCTTTTCTAATAATTACTGTTTTTAGAAGCGACCGCCCTGAAACAGGACCCCAACAAAGAGGAGGGAGAGTGCTCATTGGTATTGGCAGTTCTCTGCAGTGTGTTCGACGTTCCGATCTGAAAACTGTCGAATAATGTGTGTGGCTTCAGCTCACTTTAAATCGACATAAAAAACTTTTACTTGCAGCTTTCTACATTGCGGCGAGTCTTCCTCCTCGAGCCTAAGATGATGTCCTGCTCTCAATCGAACATGTTATAACTCGTCATAGCAAACACAAACTTCTCCTTTTAGGCGATTTTAATACTCCAGGGATCACCTGGAACTCATTTACTTCTTCTCACAATAATCATTATATATTAAATAAATGTAGCATGCTACTTGATTTTGTAGCCTTTAACTCTTTGCAGCAACACAATTTCATTGAAAACTGCTGTGGCAATATTCTCGATATCTGTCTATCGAATTTAGAAAGTGTTCGAATCTCGAGTTCGGACATACCGCTAACTCGCTGCGACAAATTTCACCCTCCACTTCTTGTGACTACTTCTTCCTCTGCCTCACCCTCTACTAATTAAAATCGGGCGAGGAATTCGCCCCGTTTCGCGTATGCACGTGGTGACTATATCGGTCTCTTCAATTTCTTTTCTTATGTCGACTGGTCCTTTTTAAATGACATTAGTGATGCCAACGGACAGGTCAGTCGCTTCACTCAAATTGTTCTTGATGGCATGCGTCAGTACATACCTCTGCATACTCCTACTCGTAGGAAGTTTCCTTTCTGGCTTTCCAGAGAACTGAGAACGGCGTTAAAACGTAAGGGGGCCCATCCTAAAGCGAAATGGCCCGGGTTTGACAATTGCGCAGATGAGTCTCGCCGCTTGCTTTCTCTTTGCCAACGCTTATACAAGCGGGACCACGACTCTTATCTTGAGTCTTTAGAGAGCAGTTCCACAAATCGTCCTAGTCAGTCCTGGCAGTACGTAAGCACGCGCTCCATTAAATCGGATTCCAGTATCAACTTAGTTGATTCTTAGTTTTGCCAACATTTTTCCTCCGTATACAAATCTTCACACTACGATTCGGTAGGCCTCCCATCTGGTGCACCATCCAATTCCTTTCTTTGTGACAAGAAGGTAATAACTGCGAGTCTTGAAAGTCTCAGACCCTCTTTGTCTCCTGGACCTGATGGCATTCCAGCCGCCATAATAAAAGCCTTCGATTGTATCTTTGTACAGTACAGACTGCTATACTTATTAACTGTTTGAGAATTGCAGCCTTTCCTTGCGTTTGGAAAATAGCACGCGTGATTCCTGTCTTCAAGTCAGGAAACAAATCTCAAGTTTCTAATTATCATCCGATTTCTCTTCTATGAGCAACCTGTAAGCTTTTTGAATTAGCTTTGCACTCAATGAACTTTCCTTTCATCTCAAACATGTCGTCATACCGAATCAACATGGCTTCATATCGGGTTGCTGTACTTCAACCAGCCAAGTCACGTTTATGACGTATGCCTCCGCAGCAGTCCTTCAGAGAGGTCAGGTTGACACAGTGTACTGTGATATGAGCAAAGCTTTCGCCGATATTGCTCACTCACTACTTCTTGAAAAGCTTCTACTCTCTGGCGTCGAAGTCTCAGTCGTAGCCCTCCTACGTAACTATTTCCTTGATCGCTCCTGCTTTGTCAGTGTCAATACACAGACTTCCTTCGTTTATCCTGCAGCCAATGGAGTTACTCAAGGTTCTGTATTAGGCCCGCTTCTCTTCTCCGTTCTTATATTACTGCATACTTTGTAAGAGTGTTCTTCAAAGTCTATGCCAACTGTGAAGAAACGCTGCATACATGACTACGATGGAAGAAGGAAAATGTTTCTTAAATTTGGTTTTCATGCGTATCTCTATGGGTCGCGCTGCCCTCCGGTTCGGCCCGCCTGGTGACTACCGCGGGAGCTTGTCGCCTTGGTTAAAAAATAAATCGCAGCTGAAATGAGGTATCACATATACTTGCCGGCTTTCTAAAAGTATGCTTACCTTTTCTTCACAAAACGACAACCTCGTATTTGCACTACAATGTAAAAAAAATTCGTTTAAGGGTTTCCTGTACATCTATTCCTACAGGGGGGTCCTACGGGGCGCCATCCGTGATGCAGAAGGGGCCACCAATGGCGTTGAACGCCGCCCGACTATTGCACGCCTGTAGGCGTGCAGAGATGGTATATTACTGATACACCGCTTTATCATTGGAGCTGCCATTTTGTGTAGGTGGCGCCATCTAGCGGCTATGCTGAGATGCTGTTATGTGCGGCCGCATCCGCGGCTCAGGAGGCCAGCAGCGCGCAGCGGCATTTCGTAACTTTCGAATTCATTTTTTTTGCGTTCTTAAAGTACCTAACAGAAAGAAAAAATATATGTTTTTGAGCAGTACTGAAGCCATTCGGTAAAAATGAACTAAAATTATGACCCTGATCGGTTTGGCCGAGGACGACAAGCCTGATCATGATTCGTGTAACCATTATGTGGTACACAAAGGCGGCGGCGTACCACTGGTCGCAAGGGCGATGAAGCAAGCAGTGCAGGGCAACTTGCGATCTACTTTTTGTCTTCGAAATATGTCTTTAGACGGGTCACCGTAAGTTTCAGCAATGAAAGCAAGTTGATTTAATCGTGTCAAGACCTTTTTGGTAGCAACACTAATCGTGCTTTTTTTTTCGACCCTTCGCATGCATATACTCTGTTTACTGTTTGAGCAGCCATTGCGTGTAGTTCGGACACCTCCCTTGGGTTATATTCATGAGACCCATGATCCATGTTCAACATCATCATCTTCATCATCATTATCATCAGCCAGACTATACCCACTGCAGGGCGAAGGCCTCTCCAGGCAGTTGAAAGCTTCTTCGAAGATGTAGAATCGGCAATTCGAAAAGTAAAAACGCAGTATACTGTACTGATGGGCGACTTCAATGCCAAGGTAGGGAAAAAGCAGGCGGGTGACAAGGCAGCAGGTGACTATGGCACTGGTTCTAGGACTAGCAGGGAGGAGTTACTAGTTGAGTTTGCAGATCATAATTACTTAAGAATCATGGATACCTTCTTCAGCAAACGGAAGAACCGGAAATGGACATGGAAAAGTCTTAACGGGGAGACTAAAAATGAAATTGACTTTATACTGTGTTCAACCCCCGCCATTATGCAAGATGTAAGCTAATCGTGAAAGTGCGATGCAGTGACCACAGGATGGTGAGGTCCCGAATTAGCCTAAATCTGAAAAAGGAACGCGACAGATTAGTAAGAAAGAAATCCGTCAACGAATTAGCGGTCAGGGGGAGGGCAAAGGAGTTCAGAATCTCGCTCCAGAATAGATATTCAGCTGTAACCGAGGATGGCGACATTGCCCTAGAAGCAATGAACAATAATTTCAGAGATTTCATTACTGAGTTCACTCTGGAAGTAGGCGGTAGGATAGGGAGTATACCGGTAAGCTGTCTAAGGAGACGAAAGATTTGATTAAGAAATGCCAGAGTATGAAGGCTTCCAATCCAACAGACCAGATAGAATTGACCGGGATATCAAACTTAATCAATAAGCGCAAAGTGGCCGATATAAGGAAGCATAGGATGGAGAAAATTGAGCATGCTGTAAAAAACGGGGGAAGCCTTAAAGCGGTGAAGAAGAATTTGGGCATAGGCAAAAACCAGATGTATACGCTAAGGGACAAAGCGGACAATGTCGTGACGAATATGGACAGGATAGTCAAAGTAGCCGAGGAGTTCGATACTGAATATCCATTTTGAGTATTTTACTCTACCCTTGGTCAGGGTTAGGGACCAAGCGGTGGCCATGAATCGTCAATAGATTAGATATTTGGCGGCAGGATTTCAGCAATGTCTTCGTGACTCAGGCATCGGTTTGCCGGAACGTGCCGCGAGTTCATGTGACTGTTTTCGACGGCGGGAGCTGCTCTTCTGGAATTTTTTTGACTGTTCGCTATAGCAGCATAATAGCCATAATGTTCTCTGAGAAAGTTTTTTTATGAAGAATTTTTTTGTAGCCAATTTATTGTCGCAAATTTGCTTGAATGGCGGTTGTTGCCATGAGCACATTCACATTTATTATAGCCAGTAAAAGCTTTCGCGATGAAGGTTTCAAAGAAAACATACTGTAGCACTTATTTCACTAAAGAGTAGCTGACAAGCAATTTCTTAAGGATCGTTTTTTCGAAGTGGACATGCAGGTTCTTTCACACGTTCATACATTTCAGGTGCCTGCATTGAAAGAGTTTTTCTTGGCCAGATCGCTTCTCGTAAATTTGCATCTCGCGCAACTTCATCGCCGAATCTCTCGGCCAAATTGGCTGAGAGCCGCTCTTTTGCTGCTTTACGCCTGCATGACGTCACTACACACAGGTGTAAAAGTGAAGATGTTGTCAGTGTTTCACTTACCACCACAGCGTTAAAGGCCCTGTTCACTTAAAATTCGGTGCATGACGCTGACAGGCGGTAGCTGGCAGCTGGCATGGCTGAGCTCTGACTGGACGTAGGGTTGCCTGTCGTTATGTTCGGCAGGATGTGCCAACTCAGGCTTCTTCTTTCATATGGGAGGGTGCTATTAGAATCAGCTTGGCCGGACCCTTTTTTTACGTTACGCTAGGTCACACATGCGCTTTTGTACAAGTTGGTTAAAGCGCGGCTTGATATGTAGGTTGCTAGCCTACAGTACAACGTCATCCCCTTAAGGCGGAGCTTAAGTATCCCCCATAATGTTTTATTCGCTATGGCACCCTTGAGACCAGTGGTGTGTCTATACACAAAATTACGTAATTACACTAAGAATTTCAAGCTAGTACGTCTAGCTGTCACGAAGCGTCGCTACTGGAGGCGAAATGCCAAACTTAAATAAAAAGTTTCCTTTTGCATTTATTTCAGCATTCAAATGGATTTTCGCGCATTTTGTGTACTATGAGTTCAGAACGTGTGCAGAAGTGATCAGAGCCATTTTTTAATATCTATGGTGGCTCAAGGAGCTTCAGCTGCAGACATTTCTCACTTGCGATTGTACTTCATGTATCAAAGTATGTAATGCACTACGTGTGAGGGCCAACGAACGAACATGTATACAGAAGCAAAAATCTGCCTCAGCGTTTCGAGCAATGCCTGTTTTCAACCGCGCACGACTAGGATTCCATTCCATAGGCATAATTGTCTTGTGTATATTTTTTGAAACGGATAGCAGCAAGATCCCCAGCGAATAATGGATCTAAAAAGCTCGCTTTGACGATATTGAAAGCAATCACAGGCAGAAGGCCTAGGCGATCTACAAAAAGAGCATGGGGTAAAGTAACGACACCATTTATCTAATTAATCCCAGCACGCGTTCTGAATCCGTAACAGCTAAGAATGAATTCCACTGATTGTTGTTTCAGTCAGCCCCGATGAATTCGAAAAGAACCAGTGCCACGTTTGAGGCATAATTTCCAAAACGTGTGATGAGGGTGACGATTAATGTACATGTACGCATCCTTCCTCCCCCTCCCAATTTCCCTATGTCGCCCCATCCCCGCTGCGGCCGTGAATCCACCCAAAGAAGTTAGCGGCCAAGAAAAAGGTGATAAACACTGCGAACGCTCAATTACCAGCGTACTCCAATTAAGATAATTGTTTATCGCGATACAGCTGTCGCATATTAGAGCGATATTTGCAACAGGCAAGTTGTTTTAGATGCAACTGAGAAAATATATCTGATCGGCAGAGGTTCACACCTGCGTGGGTGGGAACATTGATTGCACTAATTGTTTCAGCTTTGCGCATGCATCGAAGCTGAAACACCTACATAAGTTAAGAAAACAAAAAGCCCTTTCAGTGCTTCTGAGTCGAATATATATTTTATTCAAAGCAATCAGCAAATAATTACTTCACCCGTGGCGTCCTTGTAAGCATGGCTAATACCCCTGTCAAGCGAGTAAATTAAAGTGCACTTACGCTGAGTGCCACTTAAGAAAAGTGTACTCTACCGCTGCTAAACGGCGTAACATAAGAGCGCTTGCCAAAGTGGGCACTCAGGTCGGAGTACGTTCGCAAAACTGACTTTAATGGTTGTCTGCGTAGCATTGCCGTCAGGAATTTCTTCGTCACAAATGTATTACGTAATAAGATATGTATACAAGTTCCTTTTACGTGTTACATATTTTATTTTAGGGATTGTTTTATAATTGCGACGTTTGTTATATCTCATAACAAAAACATGATGTAACCGTGTACGCAACTTCCAAATTAATCGCGGTGCTCCACTGCCACGTAATTTTCAGTTAGGAGGCGGTGATTGTTACAAAGTTACTAGAACCAAACTCTAGTAACGTTGGGTTGCTCATGGTGTTTGTTGGTGAGGAGTCTCCGAATCATGGCCCGGGGTCAAATTGCAAGCATGTTTGTGTGTTTTACTATTTTAAAAAGAACTCTGAATTTGACGCTTGGAGGTTCCAATTTCTTTTTTTAAAATATGATTTTTGAGTGGCCAGTTTCGTATCAACGAGTGCTAATGCGAGTGCACTCCGCTTTCCCGTTTAACACTGCATAGCGTAAAGTGTCTGACGAGCTGCGATGTGCACTCCCCCAAAGGGCAGTTTAACTTGCATGCTTTGACTGGGGTATAACTTACTGTGCGCCGACCAAAAAATTTGGGGGCGCTCACTGGGCGAGTTGCGATAGTTTATTTTAGGAACGATTGGCAACGCATGTCCATTCTTGTATTACGTCCCTCTTAGAACTTCCCAGAAAATACAAATTACTGAGCATCGCATACGAATTGATTGTAGGTTTGCCATCTAGCTGGTCGCAACAGTTCTGGTAGAGTGCCATGTACGTTAACCTTCACTGTTTGTTTTCACCGCAAATATGCATTTTTCAATCCCTACGCAGGAGTGCGAGCGACGCTAAGAGGACTGATGCTCGAGCGCGAAGCTGATGTTCACGCGCATATCAAATACGCTACATTCAGACTACGTTCCCGCTTCAGATAGAAGGTATTCACCTGTACCACAGTGTTGGCCATTTAGTGGTGCGCGAAACCGGCCCAAAGCTGCTGGTACACCTAATCGGCTTACCGTTATCTGTCCTTGCCTGCACTGGAAAAGCTGCGCTCTGCACAACATAACGGTGCCCATGACTTCACTTGAATACCTGTCATTGCCTAAATGATTGAAGCAAAATAACAAAAGCACAATAACACTGCGAAATGTGATGATAAATCGCACGAACAAGAAGCAGGAGAATCTGCCATGTTTGTTAATCTGCACGAATATTGCTGTTTCGGCTTTGTAATTACTGATACGAAGTCACTTTGGCACGCCATCGAGTAAAGATCAGCCTTTCTATCGTAGCGACAAATAAGATACTAAACAGGTTCCCTTCAAGATGGAAGCAATTTAGCTGCCTTTCCGCACTTGTAGCGGCGGTAGCCGCAGTCATCCTACTAACCGAATGCCGCGACGTACACTAGGGGACTCTAGCAGTACAGAGAAATCAGGATCGCAGTTTGGCTATAGGAGCCACGGTTGCCCTAGAGTGGGCATACCGGGCTGCAGCTCCTGATAATGCTAATATATGTACGAGAAATTGATTTGCTTTGGTTAGAGGGATTGCGCGACTTAAAGCGACTGAGGCGACGAGATACGCCGCAATAGAGAACTCCGGTAATTTTGACCACTTGGGGTTCTTTCACGTGAACTGGCATCACACAGCACTTGGGCATCTGGCGTTTCCCCTCTTCTGAAAAGCGGCCGCCGTTGCCGGGATTTAAACCCGAACCATTGAACACAGCAGTCGAGCCCCCTGACTCCTGCTCCACCTCAATGGCGCTGTTTCGAGAAATCGGTGCATCAGCGATGAAAGCGATGCTGGAGCAGACATTTAGACTTTGGCTGCTGCTACTCGCGACTCTTGAGAGGACCAAGGAAAAGGCGTAAAATGCACGAGTTTAAGGACCAAAGGAACTTTCAATGTCGCTAAGACGGACATGTGGTCTGAAGTTAACCTCGTTCCATTTCACTGCCCCATGACACCTGCTGAGCATTGCATGTTACTGAAACCCTCGCATCAGAGCATGCAATATCTAAGAGATCAACTTCTCGTTTGTTCTTGAGATCAGTCACTTGAGGTTGCGGTGAGAACATGCCGGTTTTGAAACTTCCAGTTTGCGGCTATATACTGCTGATGTATTCATAACGATAGGTTTTTGTTGACAGGTTGACCCTCAAGGAAAGATCGTGTCATCTTGGCTCAGCGATACGGTGAAGCCTCGGTTCATGGCGCGTGTTCATGGCTGTTTGCCCACCGCCGGTGCCAGCGTCCTCCCTGAAGTCCCTGCAATGGAGGTGGCATACGCAGCTTTCAAGCGGGACCACGACGAGAACGACACTCAGCTATCGGAGGTATGCAAGTAGTGATTCAACGAAATGCCACCCAAAGGAACATTCTGCTTGCATGTTCGAATAATATATCAGGTTTCCAGATGGCACTAATCTGCAAGGACGCGCTAAATGTTCAAGTGGTGAATACTTATATTGTGCGGATGAATGTTACTTGTTTCTCAGTAAAAAAAAACAACGGAGTTTTCGAAGGCTACTCAATTCAGGCATTTCTTAACTACGGTGTTCATTCTTCAAGTATCATTTGAAATGATAGCAGAGAAAGAAACTACACAGAAGGTTGACATAAAACAGGATGTAGCTATAGTGAATATTGATTATTGTCCTAAATTCGCGCACATCATTTTTCACGTCATCGGCCCATTGCTATGCAGAGAAAGTCTTTTCTTTGGTAGGAAACAGACGGTATGCTGGCACACTACCCACGAGAAATCTTGATGGCTCAAGCCTTACAGGTCTCCATATTCAGCTTAAATTTATAGTTTTTCAGTATCTGTATATTGATACAAGCTATAGTCGACGACGAAGCGGAGACAGTAAGTGGCTAGTTGGTGTAGACGATGAAGTGGTTGCTGGTTGGCGTAGACTACGAAGTTGGTTGCCTGGAACCACCCTCAGACCGCTGCTCGGACCACTCTCGGACTTCGGCAGTCTTCTAGGCTCAGGGCGTTGCCTGGACGTTTGGCGCAATACCCGTTACAGTCTGGTGGAGTGCGCTGGGTACTCTTTCCCACGTTTACACGCTTCACGACGGATCTGACTCCGGTCCACCACCGACTCAGTCGCCGCCTCCGCGGACCGTCGCCTGAGGTTGGGCCCCTTTCCACGCCTACGAGGATCTTCGCAGCCGCAACTCTCGAGCCACCTCGACATGGCCACTGATCTCAGGCTCTCAGATCCGATCCTTTGCCACCCGCCGCGAACACCACCATATTTTCACGGCAACGTCTTCTAAGACGCTGAGGATTGGCTGGCGACCTTCGAGCGAGTGGCTCGGTACAACGGCTGGAGGGACGAGCGAAAGCTGAATAACGTTCACTTCGCCCTAGAAGAGTCTGCGCGCACGTGGTTCGAAAACCACGAGGGCGCCCTTACCACCTGGCAAGCATTTTGCCGTGAACTTCTGAGCACCTTCCCCAACACCGACCGCCGCGAAAAAGCTGAAGCTGCACTTCAGTCCAGAAACCAGCGGCCAAATGAAAGTGTGCGCATGTTCTGTGAAGACATGACCCGTCTTTTCCAGCGCGCAGACCCCAATATGAAAGAGGAGAAGAAGCTTCGCCACCTCATGCATGGAGTTAAGCAGGAGCTATTTGCGGGCCTCGTTCGCAGTCCACCGCGTACCGGTGCTGAATTCCTCGCGGATGCAACGACCATGGAAACGACGCTCCAACAACAGGCCCGGCAGTACAACCGAGATGTCAGCAGCCTGGCCCCAGATGTTTTTTCGTCGTGCCATGGAGGCGGTGCGGACGCCTCACGTGACCTCATTCGGTCGGTTGGTCGAGGGGAACTCCAACGTTTCCGTCTGCCTCAGAGTGCGCCAGTGACATCACTGATCAAAGTCGTCAGAGATGAAATACGCCAGGTTGCTTGTGAATTCCCGGTCACCAACGTCGATGAAATTCCCACGCACACATCTGTTATTCGTCAGGCAGCTGCCTACGATCCTGTCGCTACCATGCCTCCACGGGTCGACGGCAAACGAACGTACGCTTTCGTTGCACGTCAAGCAGCAGCCTGTGGTCCTATTGACCCGACACCGGTGGTTAGCCACATCAGTCCGTATGACGCCTCGGCTTCAGCTGTGGGGCCTGTTCCACGCCCTCGCATGTCGGACATGTGGCGTACGCGGGACCGCAGGCCGATCTGCTACCACTGCGGGGAGGCCGGTCACCTTTACCGGGCATCCGTGTATTGCCGAGTGGGACTTTGCGGCTTCGAGCCCGTTGCGCCCTGTCCACGGAACGGTGAACGGCCGCTCGAAATTGAAGCGCATCTGTCGGCCCGTCAGAGGCCTGGGAGATATAGGTGCTATGACTCAGGATCGTCATCTCTGCTGTGGTACCGTTCCCCAAGCCCTCGCATAGACGCCAGCAATACTGAGCGGCGCTCTCCCAGTCCACACCGTGAAAACTAAAGGCCGGAATACATGGAGCGTTTTTGCCGCGTCAAACCGGCGTTTTACGCCCGACGGCGCGCACTCGACGCCCCGCGTCAGAAAAAACGCGCGCCGCCACCGATCTGGCCCTGCCAGATATTTGACGCGCGGGCGGCGCGGCGTCCTCTCGAACCGGAAACTACTGTCGGCGTGAGCCAATAGGAGCGCGGAAAGCTGGCATTTCCGGTTTGAGCGGCCGCTGTCAACATGGCCGCCATGGCTGACGAGGTATGGGGCAGTTTGGTCGCAGAAATGTGATTATCGTAAAAATAAACGCTTAATCAAGCACGGAATGTCGCTTTTTTGTGAGTATACGACCTACTCTCGGATCGTTGTGTGTTTGTTTGCTCCCTGGAGTGAAATTTGTAAAAATAAAAACGAAAACCGTGCCGCTGGTATCCGAGCAGGCATTCCGAAGTATCTCCGTTCATTCGAGCGAGCCGAATCTTGCGCACCTATGTATGTACGCTTTCTACATTTAGCACAGTAGCATTCGAATGAGCACCTTCGGGATTTTACCACAAGGGACAGCGTCGCTTCTCTCACGTACCTCGCTCTGCGGTTATTTCCGCTCGCTGCTGCATTTGCTTTCGCATCGAGGAATCCGCGGCGGCGCTCGCGCCGCTTCGTCGTTCCATGTATCTCGAACTGGGCGTCGCGTCGGCGCGGCAGTTTTCGACGCGCGAAAATCGTGGAAAAAAACGCCGCATGTATTCCGGCCTTAATTCCAGTGGTCTCCGGAGGCAGGGTCGCTGCTGTCGGAAAAATTAAAGATCCTCCGCCGCCGATACACCGATACGCTGATTTCTCACAGGGGCAGCGTAGCGACAGCATCCGACGCGCTACTTCTGATTTGTGCGTGACACTTGACGGAACTGACACGATCGCTTTACTTGACACCGGTGCAGACTATTCAGTGATGAGCCACGCCCTCGCCCAGGAATTGAGCAAAGCTGTGACGCCATGGTTGGGCCTTAGCATTCGCACGGCTGGAGGTCACCTCATTAGCCCGGCCGGAAGGTGCACAGCCCGAAATGGCATCCGCGGTTTCGTCTACGTCGGGGAATTCGTTGTCTTGCGCGAATGTTCGAGAGATTTGATTATGGGGCTCGACGTTCTGCAGGCAAACGGTGCTGTTATCGACCTACACGAGGCACGAGTCACATTCTCGACCAAACGGGCAGTGGCACGCTTAGACACCCGCGATTCCTGTAGCCATGCTCTGCGTATTGTGGAGGACGATGTCATGGTGCCACCATGGTGCAGTGTCGTAATGCACGTGCAGAATGGCCTATTTCATGACTTTGAGGGCATGGCGGAGGGTCATATCCCGCTTCTGCTTAAGAGGGGGCTCATTGTTGCCCGAGGTCTCGTCCACCAACGAGATGGCTGCACTACCGTTCTGCTCACCAACTTTTCGAACAAATTTCAGCACCTCGTCAAAGGCACGGTGATCTTCCTACAAGACGTCGCGGAGTGCCCACATTTGCGCACCGTGGAAGAAGCCCTTCAAGAAGACACTGGACCTCGGCACGTTCTGCCACCTGTCGAAATAAACACCGAGTTATCGCCGGCTCAGAAGGATCTGCTCTCGGCTATCTTGGCAGATTTTGCAGACTGCTTCGCAACGTCTTCCAAAGTGGGCCGAACTCCGGTCGCCAAGCACCGTATAATAATGGACGAGACGACGCGCCCCGTATGCCAACGCCCATACCGCGTTTCTCCAATGAAACGAGCAGCGATTCAGAGACAGGTCACCGAAATGCTTTCCGACGATGTCATTCAGCCGTCTAAGAGCCCGTGGGCTTCGCCGGGTGTTCTCGTCAGAAAGAAGGACAACACTCTCCGGTTTTGTGTCGATTACAGAAAACTTAATCTCGTCCCTAAAAAGGACGTTTGCCCACTTCCCCGCATAGACGACGCACTCGATCGACTATGAGATGCCCGATACTTCTCGTCGCTAGACCTAAAACGTGGGTACTGGCAAATAGAAGTGGATGAGAGAGACCGGGAGAAGACGGCTTTCGTGACACCCGATGGCTTGTATAAGTTTAAGGTGCTATCGTTCGGCCTATGTTCGGTACCGGCCACGTTCCAACGCATGATGGACACCGTTCTGTCCGGTTTGAAGTGGCAGTCATGTTTGGTTTACCTGGACGATGTCGTCATATTTTTGACCACCTTCGACCAACACCTAGAAAGGTTACGCCTTGTGTTGCAAGCTCTCCGAGACGCCAACCTGACAATCAAACCGGAGAAATGTAACTTCGGCTTTGAAGAAGTTCGCTTCCTTGGTCACATGGTCAGCGCAAAAGGTGTTCGCGCGAATCCTGAAAAGACAGCTGCCGTTTCTGGTTTTCCGCACCTTACTGACAAGAAAGCTGTTAGACGTTCTTAGGTTTGTGCTCCTATTACAGGCGCTTTGTACTAGACTTTTCGCACATCGCGGAACCGCTAACCACACTGACTCGAGATGACACGCCGTTCCTGAGGGGAAGTGAACAAGAGGCCGCTTGCCTTGAGCTTCGCAGCCGCCTACAGAATTCCCCAATACTAGGCCATTTTGACGAAAACGCCGCAACTGACGTTCACACTGATGCCAGCAACGTTGGGGTTGGTGCAGTACTAATTCAGTGGCAAGAAGGTGCAGAACGGGCCATCACTTACGCGAGCAGAACATTTACCCGCTCCGAAACCAACTTTTCAACAACTGAGAAAGAATGTCTGGCGGTAATATGAGCCCTCACCAAGTTCCGACCATACCTCTACGGCCGACCTTTCCGCGTTATAAGCGACCACCATTCATTATGCCAGCTCGCGAACATCACAGACCCCTCAGGACGATTGGCTAGATGGAGCCTTAGATTACTAGACTATGACGTAACAGTCGTATAGAAATCAGGACGGAAGCATCAGGATGCTGACGTCTGTCGCGCTCGGCCATAACCATATGTCCACAAGAAACGGCCGATGATTTTCCCTTTCTGGGGGCTACTAGTACAACCCGAATTGCGCAGCTGCAGAGAATGGACCCAGAGTTAGCGTCACTCGTCGGCTATCTGCAGGGCGTCGACGCCCGTATTCCCCATGTTTTTCATCGTGGGCTTCAAACGTTCACTCTGAGTTGTAACGTGCTCTACAAGCGAAATTTTGCTAACAGTGAAGAGACGTTTCTCCTTGTTGTGCCCTCCGAGTTGCGCCGAGATATATTGAGTGCCTGTCTTGATGAACCCACCGCCGGCCACCTGGGGGTGAGCCGTACACTTGCACGAATTCGTCAAAAGCATTATTGGCCCAGGTTACTCCCATCGGTGCGGGCCTATGTACGCTCATGTCGTGACTGCCAACGTCGGAAGTCTCCGCCATTGAAACCCGCTGGATGTCTTCAGGCTATTGCTCCGCCGAAGACCCCTTTCCATCAAGTGGGCATGGATCTTCTCGGTTCTTTTCCGAAGTCCTCGTCTGGCAACCGTTGGGCAGTCGTCGCGACAGACTACCTAACACAGTACGCAGAGACCGCGTCACTTGTTAAAGGTACTGCAGCCGAATTTGCTAAGTTTTTCGTTCATAACATTGTCCTACGTCATGGCGCCCCCGCCGTGGTAATCACCGACCGTGGAACAGCGTTTACGGCACGCCTAATCCGGTTGGTCATGACTCTGACTCACACTAGCCATCGACGTGCGACAGCGTATCACCCTCAGACCAACGGGCTGGTGGAGCGCCTCAATTGCACCCTCACTCACATAATTTCTATGTATGTGAACGCAGAACATCGCACCAGGGATGCGATTTTGTCCTATATAACTTTCGCGTACAATACCGCCACTCAAGAGACGACGCGACTGACCCCGTTCCAACTTGTCTTCGGTCGCCAAGTGAGCACGCCGTTGGATACTACGATGCCAGTTGGTCCTTCTTGCGGCTCTGACGCCGACCTTGACGCCGACATCTTTGTTCAGCGTGCTGAGGAAGCACGGCAACTAGCACGCCTCAGAATCCACCGACAACAGGCGAATGACGCTGCTGGGTATAACCTCAGCCGAAGAATCGCCACTTACGAGCCGGGCGACTTCGTCTGGGTGTGTACACCTGTCCGTCATTGCGGCATATCTCAAAAGTTACTACGCCGATACTTCGGCCCTCACGAGATTGTTCGCCGTATCAGTGACGTCACCTACGCCGTTGTTCCCGCAGCTTCATCTCCATCCCGAAGGCCACAGCCTTCTGAAGTCGTGCACGTCATTCGGCTGAAGCCCTATCATGATCGTGCATGACTGAACTTGTCGCCAACGCCGCTGGGTCCTTGTGACACTATTGTGCACCCTTTCGCTAATTTCTTCCTATTAGCACCGCGTCGCATGGAGTTGATGCTACAGAGGAGGGGGCAGTGATACAAGCTATAGTCGACGACGAAGCGGAGAAAGTCAGTGGCTAGTTGGCGTAGACGATGAAGAGGTTGCTGGTTGGCGCAGACGACGAAGTTGGTTGCCTGGAACCACGCTCAGACCGCTGCTCGGGCCACTCTCGGACTTCGGCAGTCTTCTAGGCTCAGGGCGCTGCCTGGACGTTTGGCGCAGTACCCGTTGCATTATTATGAAAGGAAGCTGAGTTATTTTATAAAGCAATGCGTGATCGAAAAGCAGAGCAATCTACCGTGTTCCTCTAGCTACATAATCCTTCTCTGCTGCCTTATTTTTGTATGACTACGAAATTATTTTTGACGGGAATTGAATACAGAGCAGCTATTATATCGCAGTCGAGAAATTGTAAACGCAGCAACCTCCCTTCGGGATCGCGGTAACGTAGCGAAGGTTTCCTTATTGTCTTCCCAAAGATCGCTTATCTATGCTTTCTTGTCCTATTGTTGCCGCATGATTCTGTCTGTGCCATACAATCATCATCATCATCATCAGCAGCCTGATTATACCCACTGCAAGGCGAAGGCCTCTTCCATATCTCTCCACTTAACCCGGTTCTGTGCTAGCTGCATCCACTTGAGCCCTGCGAACTTCTTAATCTCATCCGCCCACCTAACTTTCTGCCGCC
>JAJIZL010094398.1:0-20491 GCA_023969395.1 Amblyomma maculatum | reverse complement strand
TCCCCTGATGGGGCTGGGACAGGTAGGTCACCGCCGCTTGCGGTGGGGGCTAGCCTGCCACAGAATTTTAACTGTTGTAAGCCGTCATTGCACGCGCCACCGTTTCGGTGGTGGACGACGGCTGCTGTTGCGGCGCCCGTCTTTCTCCCCCTCTTCCTTTTCTTCTCTATTTTCTCTTCAGTCTGCACGAGGCAGCGGAGGTGGCTCAGCTACAGAGCCAGTAGCAGGCCCGTGCATTTTCTTTTGCTTCTTCCTACAGCCACAACCACAACAATGAAACCCAAGCTCTGCCTTCCGAAAAATGCGTAAACGTATCTTGGGTAAAGACTGAATTGGTAAAAAATGTAGCGAGGTTTTTTAATGGCATTCATATCATATCGCTCGCTTCCCGCTATTCTTAAAGCGCATAATTAGAGTGTTCTCCTCTTGCACTAACCAAGAGATCGAAAACAAAAAAAAAATTGGCAGTGGCTTAGCTTGGGTAAGTCTGGTAATTGCGAAAGCAATAGCTATGGCTACGCCTAGGTTCAGCTGGTTGTGTAGCTGGTAGTAGTGCTTGTGGTTATGCTCATGGTCATGCAGTGATTCACTCTGGCCACGGCATATGGTCCAGCTATTGTTTATTGCGGTGTGCTACCTGGTTATTGTATGTATAACTAGTAGCGAGGCAAGGTGTTCCGTGGCTGCAACGATATACTTGGTTTGTGTGACGTTAAGGCAGAGTGTACAACTGCCGCTCCGGCACCGGCTACAGCGGCATTCTTTACGCCAGCAGAAATGAAAGCACTCCTGGAGACAGCGTTGGTTTCACCTGCCGCTCGGCCACCTCCTATAGCATCCAACGTTGCACCCCGGCGGTAGCTGCGGCTGCAGCCCCATAATTCTTCGTAGCTTTAGGAGCATGTCTCACAACTGCAGCTCCGCCCGGCCTTAGATCAACGTTGGGCTTAACTCTCGATGTGTAATGGCGCACCCGAACCGGTGCCTTAAACGTCGTTCTAAACGGTCTCACAACAGTCTCAGTGATGACGTCACTCCGGCTGTAGAGCCTTTCGTTAAAGGAGTGGGAGTTAGGCCGCGGTTGGTAGCTACCGCCTCGCAAGTTGACAGCGCAAGTTGGCGCCCGTGTTCTTAAGCAGCTGTGCTTGGTGGCGCGCCCAAGGTCACGCTAAAGATCAATGGTAGCTACCGCCTCGCTACGCAAAGGGCTGAGCAGTGAAAGTAGTATTGCTTTCGCAATGAAAACAGCACATATCGGCGCTAGGCGAATAGCCCATCATGAGCCTCCAAGCTAAATTGTAAATTTGTTCACATGAAAAGGAAAGGCGCAGCATTTGCCATATTTCTCGCTAGAAACCGGAAAAGTTCGTAGGTAAACAATAATAAAAATTGCCAGTTCTATGCATAGATATGGATACATAGAACTGCATGCATGCATGGAAAGTGCAAAGGGCCCGCGGAGTGCGCTGTGGGAAAGGGTCTTGTCATGATGGTACATCGCGCGCCCGTTTTAGAACAAAACCAGCTTTTCATTGAACGCATTAAAGTTCACCGGATTTCTCTTATTCCTTTATATGAAAGGAAAGCGCAGTAACCGTCACTCGCGTAATCCCGGTATCATTCTCATTGTAGAAGAGCGTTTCACGATTCGGGGCGGAAGACGCTATACCGTGTGGTAGTATTTCAAGATGCTCTCCGCTACAAAGGTTCAGTCGGCCTCAGGGCCGTTCTGGACGGCTGTGCCTTAAAATGTTCATTGCTGGAAACAGCTGGAAACCAGTACTTTTTTCGCGCTAGTTTCGCAGTGGATATGCTGGAGACGCTGGAGGTCTGTGATATTCACAGAAGCAGTCACGGGAAGGCACTGATTGACCTGGCGAAGGCATTTGATCTGCACGATTTCTTGTTTGAGGTCTTAGAGCATGCAAACATTGGTGACGTTTTACAATGCTGTGCAATATGAACTCGTATACAAGACTAATTGTTAATCAGGAGCAATTGAAACTAATACCACTGGAATTATCTGTTCGTCAAGGATGTCCACTGTCTCGATCCATTGTTGTTTGCCTTATATTTGGAACCCATCTGTCTCAGTATAATTAACAGCGCAGCCATCCGTGGTTTCTTTCCCGCTCAATGTATAGTTAAGATTGTAGCCTACGCTGACGATATCTCCCTGTTTTGGTCTGGCAAAAAGAGTGTACTTGAGGCTTTACACTTGACGCAACAGTTCTGTGATGTATCAGACGCGGCTCCTAATTTAGATAAATCCAAACACGTTTGGTTGGGTCATTGGGGCACTATACCAAGCCAGTTCGGAGGAATATGCTGGGACTGTCGTCCTCTTCAGTACCTAGGTGTTCCGCTTCACCAAGTTCACAACAGCGCAGCTTACTGGGATTCACAAATCGTACCTGTGCGGTGACAAACAAAGGCTTAGATTGGTAGGGAATTCTCAGTGTTTGCTAGAGCAGAGGTTTGAAACATATTTTTGTTTGCGAAGCTTGCGTATGTCCTTCGAGTCCTGCATTGTTCGAGGAGCAAGGTACAAGTAATACACAGAATATTTGCAACAATTGTGCGGCGTTCACTAGGGAGCCATTCTAAAGGGAAACAACGCAGTGACCTACATTACATCAATTATAGCAAAGTAATTTAGGAGCGATGATAGGGTAATATCCGCAAAACAGGAAGCAACACAAGATAGCCTAATACAAAGCAGCTTAGAATTGACCAATCTAAACTGCAAGAGGCAGGAAAAAATATTCCTAGAAACACATCTACAGGAATAGAGGGAATTCCGATCAACTTGGTCCAAGAAGTAAGGAAAAGTCGTTAAAAGCTTAGGAAACAGTCATAACGAATAAGAAAATTTCGGACAGCTGGCGGCAGAGTGAACTAAATATGATTTATAAAGGGGAAGGAGACAGGATACACGTAAAATCCGACAGGCCAATTACCATAACATCGGTTATATACATGTTGGGTATGGGTAGAAAGTAAAAAGATACTCGGAGAAATTCAGAACGGCTTTAGAAATGGTAGGCGCTTAGATGATCGCCTGCTCGTGCTTACCTAATGCATCGAAATATCTAGAGTGGAAAATAGACCTTAGTATTTATTATTCCTGGATATAAACGGGGCATACGACAACGTAAAGAGGGAACTCCTTTGGAAGATATTAAAAGAAGAAGGTATCGCTCATGACATAACATATTTCCTACAGGAAATGTACAGGGATAGCAAAGTAGAAAATACATGGGAAGGAATAAAAAGTACGGAAACTGTCAAGGTACGCAAAGGATTAAGACAGGGTGGTCCTCTATCACCGCTGCTGTTCATGCTTTATATGATAAATATGGAACGAAGGATACACGAACGTAACCTAGGTTTTAACCTGTCATACAATATTAGGCGGAAAGGTGGTAGAGCAGCGCCTCCGCGGTTGAATATATGCCGACGATATTGTGCTGTTAGCAGAAAGCCAGGAAGACTTGCAAACTCTAGTTAATATTGGGGAGACAAAGGGGACCCTCTAGGCTTCAATTTTCGCGCCGTTATGTCGTGCCTGATAATTTTCAACGCCTCAACTGATCAGTCTTAAAATACAAGGCCATGAAATACTCACAATGGCAGAATATAAATATCAGGGGGTATGGGTTACCGAAGGATTAGCATACATTGGAAAGCATGAGCAATCACTTGAGGCCAAAGGGCGAAGAAATGCTGGGATAATGAAGCATAGGGCATTTTGGGGATACAACAGGTATCAGTTGTTGATAGGTATTTATAAAGGAATTATGGTGCCCGGACTTTCGGAAATGCGGTTTTGTGCCTAAAAACAGAGGTACAGCCGACATTAGAAATAAGTCAGAGCTGTCGGGTGCTTTCAGAGAGGGAGCTGTCAGGGAGCTGCCAGAGAGCCCTGGGTGCCCACGGCAAAACCACAAATGAGTCAGTACAGGGAGATATGGGCTGGGCATCTTTCGAAGCACGGAAAGCTCAGAGTAAAATATTATGTGAGGGACGCCTGAGAAAGTTGGGCCGTAACAGGTGGGCAGCTAAAGTATTTAAATATATCTATACCTAAAAAGCGTTAACTCACAATGGAGGAATAGAACTAGGGAACTAACCAGTAAGTATGCTGGTCACAAGGACGAAGAAATGAAGAGCATTAAGCAACAGGTGAAAAACACAGAAGGTAAAAATTGGATAAATTGTATGTAAAAGAAACAGAGTGTGGAACTACACCGAAAGTGGAAAAGGCAGATCAGGAAGGAAGCTTGCTTTGATAACACAAGAGGCAGTGCCCTACGTTTTGAAGCTAGATCAGGGTGCCTTAGAACACGCAGCTACAAAAAGAAATTTATTAATGAAGGTGACACAAGTGCAGCGTGCGGTAAATCCACAGAAACAAGGGACCAACCTATACTCGAATGTGATGGTGCCTATCTGAAGTCGATGCATGCGCAGTCACTCTTCTTGAAGCTCTGAGGTCTAGAGATACCAGTAGCCGGGTGAATATACCGGCGGTGGAAACTAGCAAAAAACGACTGGAAGATTGGTGGCTTAAAAGCAGAGAAGTGACATAATGTTATTAATGTAGAAGCAAAAATTCAAAAATTAGAATGATGGTATACTTCACTGATCTAAAACATTAATTAAGATATAGGGGAAAAGAACCAGCATGATAGCAACTCTACCACCCCGCTTCAAAGGGGACGCTCTTATATTCCATCCAACCATGCATGTGGCGGGACAACTTGTTCCGTTGCTTAGAGTTTAGTGTAGGAGGCCTTGTTCACTTGTTTGTACATCAACTAGCTTGTTTGCGTTATTTTTTTTTAAATCGGCAAACCACCCTTTTCTAGTAGCTGTGCTCATTAGGCTGCTTAGTCCTGATTTGCATCACTTATTCGCACCGACTGGGCGGGCTTTGAGAGGACTTCATGGGGATTCCTTAAGGAGGTTGCTGGCACTTTGTTTTCTCACTGTGCGTTTCTGTATAAATTACTTGTATAGCCTCTCTATAAAGCAGAAAACCCAGTTTCTCGCAGAGTCTTTGTTCCTTACACATTTTTATCGGCAGCCTTATCTGGGATTTTTGGACACCACTGTTCTAAAGCGTGTTAGGCAAATCTGCTTTCAAGCAGCCGCAAAAACGTTTTTTCTAGAAAGTACACAGCGACGTTCCCTGTGAAAACATTTGTTCATGATAAGGAGATATTTGTGTCCTGGACGGTGAATTGCCGTCTCTGTAACGTGCCTCAGACATGACTTTATTCTGGCTCATGATGCTAAGTTGTTGTGGGCCATACTACATAGAACTCTTAACAAGGAGATTGAAATTACACCATATATCATTATATTTTTGCCTCTTGACAAAAACTCTGTCGTGCTTCATGATCTATTTGTCTTGATGGGACCGCTCAGTCTTTAGAAATGCCGTATGATTGACAGGCATGCCGAGCCAACAACATCGTCCAAATCCGTGTTTCGGGAGCAGTATGATTTGGTTAGGAGTGCATATGCTGCACGCCAACAACCTCCAAACTGGATGCCGTATCTAGATGCAGGTGTGTGCCTCCCAGAATTTTGATGTTTTGATGATGGTGCTCTATCGGGCTAGGGATATGCGGGCTTGTAAGCAGCCCGGTAACTTCAGACATGGAAAAGTTTAAGTAAGTGGATTTTTCCTTTTTTTACAGGCGTTTTGATATACAATCAAGAAAAAATTGGCTGGGGCTTAGCTCGGTTAAGCCCGGATATCAGAAGCGAAAAGCTTCCGCGATGCTATGTTACGCGCATGGCATTACTTAACGGTCCTAAGTCTCGTAGATGCCACAGTCTTTCGCAGACGTCACATACATGACCGAACGTATTGTCCTCAAACTCAGTCTTAAACATATTTGTAGCACCATCGCTTTCACACACTTTCAATGTGTAGTCTCTACCCCGGCACCGTTCAGTTCGTCGTCGATGGCCTCGTCACTTTCACTCTGCTCGCTGCTAAAACTGGTGGTACTTGAAAGCCGTCTTTGAGCCTCTTGTCGTCGTCGTTTTGCCAGGCGCTCCTCTTTTTGCTTGGGGGTCTCCACTGCTCGTTTGTCTCGACGCCTCTAATTACATCATTCTTCTCTGCGTTCGGAATCTTCGTTAGTTGTAGTGCTCGCCGCACACAAACGACGCTCAGTGTCTCTGTCGCCGCATAACAAGGCGAGCCTTCCGCTCTTCCGGCGTTTCAGCAGCTTGTTGAGCCCTACGTCTGGCATTTCTCCGCTCCTTCTCGGCCAATTTCCACGCCACCCCTTCAGCGTCGTCGTCTTCCATGGACACCTGCGCGTCCCTTAGAGAGCTCCTACACATATACCGACCGCTCCAACCACAGCCGCGTATCTGCAGCAGCGCGCGGAAGCATCTAAAGGTCAACCAGCAGAACCAGCATGCGCCTCTCATCTGACGTCACGTGGCTCTCGCAGACCTGCGGCAGCGGCCTCGGAGGCTCGACCACGTGCGCCTCCCCTCTCACGTCGCCACGCAGTTCCGCGCATGCGCAGCTGTGGCTTTTTCTGACGACGATGCCACGCTCACCCCTGTGTTGACTATACTCGGGGACAACTTTTCTTGGCAATGGGCACAAAGGTAGGGAGGCGGGGCGTCTTTAAATGTATCACTCCGCCATGTAGTTCGACCGCGCGGCCTGCGCGGCTTTCGGTTTGGATTTCAGTTTCGGTTCTACATGCGCAATGTTTTGTGGAAATAAATAAAGCGCCAATAAAAAAAAGACACCTTTAAGTTTTATACGCGAACAAAGTACAGTAAAACGATTTTACAAAACCATGTGATAGCACTGCGGGACGGAAAAGAGGATTTTTTTTATTTAAATAATGTCTTGTTTATTTGCTGGCACTCAACTAACTGCAGGCACTTATTTTCACCGAAGAAAAATATAGTCTGCGCAAATTATGCAGCACGCGCGTGGAGTCAGTTGCTTTGGCGTTCGGCTGCTGGTCGCAAGGTCGTGGATTTGATCCTGGGCTTGGCGGCAGTATTTATATCAAGGGTAACACGAAAACGTCCGTGTGCTGTGCGATGTCGGTGCACGTTAGTCCCAAGTGGTTCGAAATACATCAGGTGCCCTTCACTGTGTCGTCCCTCATAGCCTAGGTTACTTCGGGAAGTTAAAACGTCGCGATCTAAACCATATAAAGCAGCAGCTGTGAACGACCAACAATTTTCAGCAGTACTGCTGCCCTCCTTCCAATTCCTCGACGCCACTTATGTCGCTGTCTTCGCTAGATGAGCTGGAATCTGAGGGCAGAGCAATTATTAGGCTGTCCAGTTGGCTGTCGATGGCACCATCCAGTTCCCATGCCTCCTCCTCCAGCTTTATCACATGCGCACAGGCCCGCGACCAATTTTCCCGGGATACACGGGACACACCATCGTGTACCAGTTCCTCCACAGCGGCCAAAGTGAACGCAGTGTTACTTGAAGCGACGTAGCCTTTCACCTGGCTCCACACCAGTTCGATTGGATTTAGCTCACAGTGATACGGGGGCAACCGTACTACTTCGTGGCCAGCGCACTTGGCCAGAAGATCAATGCGGCTTCCCGAAAACCTGTGCTTGTGTTGCTTAACTAAATCCAGGAGTTCCACCTTCAACTGGTCATTCGAAAACGGTATGTTTTTTTTCCGTAAGCCAAGACTGAATATCCACTTTTCGGCTACTTGTCGACGGCACTTTTTCCAGTTGGACGCTGTGATAAGAAGCGTTGTCCATCACGATTACGCTGTTTGGTAGAATATTGGGCAGAAATTGCTGAGTAAACCACTTCTAAAATCGGGCACCATCCATTTCTGAGTGGTAATCAGCAGCTCCTTTGGTTGCCCGAAAAATGAGGAGCGCTCCCTCGACAAATCCTCCTTCGCTTCCAGCGTGCACAATGATGACCCGGCCACCTTTGCCGCTTGGTGCGCGAAGACCAGTGGTCAAGCCCTGCCGGAATGCTTCATCTCGTGAATTCACGGTCGTGTCCGTCCAAACCTTATCTTTCGTATGGCCAGCATTCACCCACGTCTCATCAATGTAGTAGATGGTACTGCAAAACAAAATCATCTCACATAAGCTGTAGCCAAGAAGTACGTGCATATTACCATGATGACGAGTAATGTATTCATGCACCTCTCGAATTTCGACGCAGGAAATTCTTAGCTATCAGTTGCATGCACAGCTCTCATGTCGGCTACTGAGGGATGGAGGAGGCGGCGCCGCTGGGAAAAGGGGGTCAACGTGATACTGTATGGCACAGCAAGCAAATTTAACACGATTAAAAGGTGAGCTGATCCAAACAGTCACATTTTTTTTTATATACACAAAAGAATTCGTACGTACCGGTGCTGTTTCCGCATCTCCCGAATGGTTCGAATATACTTTCGCCGCCACGTGATGATATCATCTCTTTCAAGTAGCGCTGAGTTCCGCTTGCGCTTTTGAAAACCAAATCCAATGTCATTTAGAATCCTCCGCATTGTACGCAAACACACGTTCGGCATGCCCATGTCCGGGTCATTTATGACGTCGTTCTGGATCTTTGCAGCAGTCGGCAGTTCGTTCCGTAAAAAATACTTATGAACTTTTCGCCGCAAATCACCGACACTAAATGAGTCATATCGCTGCAGTCAAGTCTTCCCAGTTTTCTTAGAAACGCTTCCGGGCGTCCACCTCAGCCGCTTTCGTTTTGGCGATTGCAGAACGTTGTACAAAGCCTCTTTTTTTATGCGGGCGACGGTATGCTCACTCACTCCGGTCAGATCGCTTACTTTACGGTACGCACAAGCGGTCGTTAGTCCAGGGTCACTACTCCTCACGCCTGCATAGACATTGCATATCATTTCCTTCGTTTGCTTCGAAAGCCAGCGTCTTTTGAACTTCACTCGAATTTTGTCTGGTGAAAACACTTGCGGAGTGGACGAACCAGAACGACCCGAACAGGCGGCTGTCGCCATCTTGTCTGCAAAGTCGAGGCATCTCGATAACCCGCGACAGACATCAGACGAGAAAACCTGGTGGAACCAAGAAAAGTGTTCTCGGCATAACAACTGCATTTCAGAAAATCGGTTTCATGATAAAAATATAACGTAAATAACTGGCGCTATGATTTCAATTTGTTTTTGCAAAAACTGCTCGTGTAACTAGGGACTATATTCAGCTGCGTAGGAAGAAGGTGCGTTTTGGCTCCGTAGCTTTAGCTCCATTGCCAAGAAAAAGTGTCCCCGAGTATAGCCTAGTGAAGCTTTTCGCTCCAAAAAGGGGCGTGGCACAGTGATAAAGCGCTGGGCCGGCGATCCAAGGGATTGAGGTTCGATTCCTGTGTGGAAGACAAGGTTTATAATTTAATTGTTAGTATCGATTCAATGGTAATTGTGTATAAGATTTCTGGCTGGTTGCTTCTATTTTGGCGGCTACGCGCATGCGCATAACAGGCGACACAGACTCGCGCGAAAAGAGGCTCTGACCCGTGTAATGTACCTACCTTTAACCTGCAACAATTGGTTCACAGGTAAGGAAAAGCGCAGTATATGTCACACATTTCTGTGAACATCTGATCCGCGCCATAACGGAAGAGAGAAAGACGGGTAGTGGAACTGGAAAGAGAAAAAGACGTGTCTACGTTAAGGGCTTCAGAGTAATCTCGACCACCTGGGGACCTTTAACGTCCCCTGATATTGTGCAGTACACGGACGACACAATCTACCCGGTACTATTCACAGCTTGCTTAGAGGAAGTATTCAGAGACTTGGAATGGGAGCATGTAGAGATAAAGGTTAATAGACAATACCTCAGTAACCTGCGAATCTCTGATGGTATTGCCTTCCTAGGTACATTAGGGGAAGAATTGTAAATAATGACTGGTGTCCTTGACAGGAAAAGCATAAAGGGTTTCCAAGACATTTATATTCAGATGAAGGAATTGAACCACTGCTTACGATAGGTAGCGAGGGACTGGATGTGGTGGGCAAATATGTCTACTTAAAATAGGTGTAAACTGTAACACCTAACCATGAAAATGCAGGCCACGTACAAGACGTGAAGGAGATAATTTTGTGTAATGAGTTCCAAGTAACAGTCCTGTACGTTGCGCAGACAAGCATCAGTGCGCCATCGAAAACCATTAAAATAAAAATACTTAATATATTTATATGCTGGCGTTTATCGTGCTGGCTGTTGCGCTACTAGCTTTATGCAATGTACCGTCTTTGCCAAAAGTAACCAGCTGCTCCGAAGGCTGCCAGAGAAAGCGCGCGGCCGTGTGGCGGCGTTGCTCTCGCTGTGGTCTATCTGTGCTCGTCAGCTCCGACGGTACAACAGCTGACGTAACTTCGCACCCTCACTCTCGCCCGTTGATTGACAAAAACTAGGCGCATATGATGGGCAGGTTTCGGTTTCGCGCGTGCGAAGCCTGATTTTGCCCAGCGAGGGCACATAGTATAGCGACTGGGCTATTCGCTCTTCTCGGCAAGTGCGGAAAACAGAAAAGCAGGTGATAGTAGCCACGGTGAGCCCTTGTTCGTTTCTAGGACGAATATGTGCTAGGTTTGCCAGACAGTGTTACCACGAAATAAGGTCTCCGTGAACGAGAAAGCAATCATGTGCATATAATGGCTAAGCACGAGGAAGGTTTCATTTTAGTTCCTTACTTAAATCAAAACTTACCTACAAGCAAATGCGAACATTTGTTAGAATCAATCACTGCACTTAGTTTTAAACCGCCTCCCCAAGGGGGTAATACAATTTTTCAAGCCTAAAAGAGAGATAAAGTGGCTCGAAAGGGTTCACAAGCTTTCCCATATCTTTGTACTGGAGTTTCGACCCGTAATGCGGCACTACGCAAGGCACTTTGGAGAAGGCATATTGAAATTTCGAGGTGCACTATCATTATTTTAATGCACAGGCGCATAAAACACGTAGGAAAGCGCAATACTGCTGGTACGTTTCAGCAGCGGATTACAGAGCACAATCACGTATAATTATATAGCGAGAAACGCCACATATCTGCTTCAGGGAAGTTGCCGAGAAGAGCGAATAGCCCCGTCGCTATACTGAGCACCTTCGCTGGGCACAACCATGCTTCGCAGACATGAAACTGCAGCCGGTACATCATACACACCTAGTTTTTATCATCCAGCGGGCGAGAGTGAGGGTGCCAAGTTACGTCAGCTGTTGTACCCTCGGAGCTGACGAGCACCGATAAGCCACAGCGAGCGCAACGCCGCCACACGACCGCGCACTTGCTCGGCCAGCCTTCGGAGCAGCCTGGTTACTTTTGGCAAAGACGGTACCAACCGGCCTTGATTACCGCAACAGTCTTGCAACTTGAAGTGTGATAGAGAGGAACGGCAACAGAAAAGGAAGAAAAACACACGACGTTTGGGAACCTACACGGTTCCTTCATCAGGTGTAACTGCAAGCGACTTCTTGGTGGTGCTGCTAGTGCTGGCGGTGGTGGTGGCGCTATTAAAAATAATCAAAGAGGAAGTAAAGGGTTGTTGCCGGCTGCGGCAGTTAGTGTCTATATCTTAAGCACTTGAGCTGAGGATGGCGGAAAGGAAAAATACAGGGTTCAGGAGAGTTGCAGCGTACCCGTTTTTAATCCCACGATTATTCATTCGCCGGGTCACCCAACGTAGCTCGTGGAGGTAAAAAAGAATGTGAGGGGGGAGGAGAGGATAACACCTGCTACGATTCCAGCAAGAGTCTCCTGTGTGAGCGCGGCTTTCTGTCCAGCACATTTTATTTTCTCTCCAAGCCATTCATGTGTTCGATTGTATTGCAGTGAATGGCCATTGCTCTGCTCTCTAGTCGTTTGTGTGACGTCCGCCTTGTGCTGTTCCATACTTTCGGGGAATTTCGCTTTTTTCCAGGCTGAGAGTAAAATGCTTGTGTCGTAGAACGGGGGGCGCTTCTTCGTTGTTCGATTTTGCGTTTCCCACGAAATGGCTGCTGTATGTCTTGGATTTCGCTGAAGATACCCCAATCCATACAATATTTGCTGCAGAGGTGAACATAAAAACGAATAAGCAGCATACTCTGCTATACGCATGCAATGAAAGATCTACGGCGCCTTCATCCAACGTCATGTATGTGCAGCATGCATGGCTGATGCCAAGAAATGACCCTTTTTCGCACCTAAAGACGTCAACAAGTGCACATCTGAAGCATGACGTGCGTAAAAAACGGAGCTTGAACTTACTTTTTGTGACCAAAAAGGAGAATCCAGCCCTTCATTCGTTCCGCCCCCCAATGCCGCGTTAGGAAGCCGTAAAATTTTGTTCCAGTAGGCGAATTCGTGTACGTGTAGTGAACCACGAAGGGATATCACGAAGACAAGAAAGAGAATGACGAAGTGCCGCTGCGCTGCTCGTTCTCGCTTGTGTGTGCCTGACTGGCTGTGTTCTTGTGTTGTTCGGCATTCCGCTTCCAGAGGGCAATATTCCCTGTTAAAACACTCAGTAAAGCCCCTTTAACTTGGTGGAAGTGAGGATTTCCTGTCGCCCTGGAGCTCTGCAGCTGCACACTCCCGACAACAGCCATGACCGACGCTACCACCCCTAGTCCAACCGGCTCCTCGTCCCCCGTCTTCTGCACTGGAGCTTTGCGCCAGCGGGATCCTCCTATCTTCAGTAGAATCGGTGACCACGACGGGGAAGACTGGCAGTCCTCATAAGAGCGGGTCAGAACTCACAACCAATGGGACCCAGTCGAAAAAAACTACAGAACTGTGTCAAAAATACGACAAAATATTCTGTAGTTCTGTCGTAAACGTCAAATTTTCCTGTAGTTTTGTAGTACTTTTCTGTAGTTCTGTAGATTTTCTGTAGTATATTTCTGTTGTCTGTAGTTCTGTAGTACTTTTCTGTTGTAACTACAGAAATTTCTGATGTTACTACAGAATTTTCTGTTGTCACAACAGGTTTTCCGTCAAAAACCGCACAGAAATTCTGTCGTAACATCAGAAAATTTTCTGTAGTGTTTTCCGACTGGGGACGACGACAAAAAATTCAATGCCATATTCTACCTAACGGACGTTGTCAGCCTGTTGTTCCGCGACCATGAGGCCGATGGTGCATCGTGGTTTGCTTTCAAGATAAAGTTTTGCCGATATCTTCGGGCAGCCTGCAGTGCGCATGCTGCGCGTTGAGCAACGCCTGCATGGCCGTGCACACCTTCTTGGAGAGAAGTTTAGGAGTTATGTCCAAGATGTTGTAGACCTGTGAAAGCGCGTGTACGCTTCAATGCCAAAACGCGCCACGATTGATCCTATTACACATGGAATTGACAACAACGCGTTCCGAATGCTTCTGGCCAAATCTCCAGCAACCGTCGTAGACGCTATCAACGCCTGCCAAAACGTTGATGAGTTACGCAAGGGCCGTAACCTCCTTTGTTCTTCGCTCGAACACTCGCAGCCTCTTGCAGCCTTAACATCTGACTCAGAACCGTCGTTCTTGCTGCCAAAACAAAGCAGGTTGTTCAAGAAATTGCCCGTCAACTATCCCTCGTTCACCAGCGTCCTGACGCTCCCTCTCCCTCGCCATGCGCGGACAAGTCGCAGAACCTCTTCCCACGCTTCCTAAGGCTCTTTCTGTCGTTCCTTTTACATACATCGCATCACCATAGCCTACCACCCTCCAATTGTCGTGGTGACTGACGACTCAACTGATCAGAAAGGTGCTCATAATGTACGTTGCCGCTGATCAGACCAACTCGGACGCTGTTCTTCTTTTCGGGACGTACGCTTACAACACCGCCACGCAGTCAACCACCGGAATTAGCCCTTTCTTCTACCTCTATGGGCGTGAGGCGTCGTCCACGATAGACACTGTATTACCATATCGTCCCGACTCCTCCGAGTGTAATCCCCTTTCAGACGTTGCGAAGCATGTTGATGAACGTCGCCAGTTTGCTCGCAGTTTTATCGGAATCTCAAGGCCGCCAAAAGCATCGTCGCGACAAAGATCAGACGCCACACGTTTTTTGTACAGAATCCCTCGTTTGGCTCTGGGTTCCTGGCACCCCAACAGGATTGTCATCAAAATTTCGAGCCGAGCCCCTAACCTCCGCTGTAAATTATATCGTGGGGCTACTCAATGCTTCTTCGGACATGCGTCATCGCGGCCGCGAAGCTGTGCACGTGAGCCGCATCAAAACTTTCTACGACCCTCTCCTGTTGCCCTCGGCATAGGTCGCCAGGGTGCCTTCTCTTAGCTTAACTAATACTGCAGCCTACAACACAGTAGTGTGTCCGACTGTCTTTACGCGGCATTTGTGATCGAGAAAGAATCGCAGAGCTCATTTGTGACATGCCACTTTGCATCATTTGTGACGACGCGCACAGCACGGCACAGCTTTGCGTGCGCCGTCGTCTTTATGACAAGGACGTGTTCGCCGCCACGAGTGGCACGCATGTCGCTCCGGAGTTCGATGCACTGGGTACCAATAGAACACAGCCAAATAACCTTCTAAGTCTGCCTATCATTAAAGCAGAAATAATGGCAGAACTTCAGAACCTAAATACCGTCTCAGCTCCCGGGTTAGACGATATAACCAATAAAACTCTGCGCAACTTAGACGCCCCCTCCATATCCCTCTTAACTAATTACGTTAATGAATGCTGGCAACATGGCACTTTGCCAGCCCAGTGAAAGGAGGCAAAAGTAGTATTTATACCAAAGCCAGGAAAACCGCTTCTCCCCACCAATCTTCGACTCCCTCACTTCTTGTGTCGGAAATGTTAATGAAGCATCTCATTCATACACGACTAAGCAGCTTTTTGGAGGAACGGGAGCTTTTGCCAAACTGCATGTTTAGTTTCCGTTCGAGTCTGGCCACTCAAGAAGTTTTCTTACAGCACAAGCATCATATCCTTGATTCAAAAACTCCTGATACACGAGGCATTCTTGGAGTCGACCTCACCAAAGAATTTGATAATCTAACACACAATGCCATTCTTGATAATCTACAAACGACACATGTAGACAGCCACATGTATAACTACACAAGGGCCTTCCTCGGCAACCGAACAGCGACTCTCACACTGGGCCCTCATACGCTTCCAAACACCAATCTCGGTGCCCGAGGAACGCCTCAAGGAGCGGTCACCAACTTTAATATTGCCATTATTCATCTCCTAAAACAACTTTATCAGATTCCAGACATATATTTCGTCTTTTATGCGGATGACATCACTGTCTGGGCATGTCGAGGCAGTGATGCCACCCTAGAGACGCCTCCAAACAGCCCTCAGCACTACTGACACCTATGTGAAGGAGAGATGCCTATCATGCTCACCGTCTAAATCTCAACTCTTCCTTTACCAACCGAAATCTAGAAATCTTGATAGCCCACCTATCACTCTGCACTCGGTACACAACCGATTCCCGTAGTAACTCAAATAAGAGTACTAGTAATTAATCTCTACTCCCATGCAGCACATGGAGCTGTAATGAAAACAGTCCAGACTCATGCTCATCAAACTACTCGACTCATCGGCCGTGTAGCGCCTCGAAAACCAGGACTTCATAAAAGAAATACACTTCGTCTCACACTTCGCCTGTTACCAGCAGAGTCGCATACGCTCTTTCATACTTACCCCTCACTAGCAAGGAACGCGATCGAGTGAACTCTTTACTCCGCAGTTGTACAAAAACAGCCCTGCGCCTTTCTCCCGGCACCTCAACACTCCGCTTACTCCAGCTTGGGGCCCATAATACGTATGATAACTCCGTGCAGCCAGGCTGACCGCATTTCGCGTACACCAGCAGGTCGCGCACTGCTATCTTCTCTATACATATCTCCAATAGGACTCTTATCTAAAGGCACCCCATTACCTCCAGCAATTCGCTCCAAAATTTGGTATCCCCCTTCTTAAGAACATGAACTCAGAACGGGACGGGAAACGTAGAACAGCCAGGGCACAAGCCTTGCACAGACAATATGGAGAAAACCTTAGTGCAGTATATGTTGGCGCGGCCACTTATGCAAACACCCATCGTAAGGTGCTGCAGTTACTAACTATTATGCAAAACTTCTCTCTGCTTGCTCAATTCTCACCGTTTCTACAACTGATGTGGAGGAGGCAGCCATTGCGCTAGCCATGACATCCACGCCCGCCGCGACGATAATTTCGGATTCTAAAGCAGCTACGTTAAACTTTGCCAATGATTCAGTGTCCCCCAACACCCACCGCCTTTTTGCGGTTTTGGCAACTCTTATTTCACCCTTATTTGGACACCCACGCATGCGGGCCTTAACGGTAATAAGGAGGATCACTCCCTGGCCCGAGGTCCCACTGTCCAGCTGGGGAGGAGCAGTCTTCCTCAGATGCCGAGAAGTGCCTGATATCCTTTCTTGACATCCTTACCTACCACCGCGAAAATAGGAGGACTTACGCACCATCTGCCTCGAATCTCACAATAACACAAGCTGCCTATTGGCGCAAGCTACAAACACGCACAGCCCCACACCCCATCGTTCTCCACACCCGCTTTCCTGACCAGTTGTCTTCTTCCAGCAAGCTCTGTGGCAAACCTGGCGACTTTTTACACACATTGCTCACATACCCTTCATTCCCTCGTCCTCCTTCACCAGAGGTGGCCCTATATTACAGGGAGAAGCTACTCACCAGCACCTCATATAAGGACCAGCGCAAGATCATTACATATGTCTCGCTCGGATAGCCCTCCAAGCCTTTCCTTTGCTTTGAAAGAGGGTCCTCCGTACAAGTAGGTGGGTCTTAAATGCAATGTAAGGGGCAATGCCCCTACCCTCTGTAACTTTGACTGTACATGTTTCTACAACGACAACCTATAGAGTATATCACATGCTGGCGGTCGAGGCGGGAGCACGTTGAGGTATTTTGAATGAAGCCTGTCACCGTTTAGCTTGAGGAAGTGGTGGTGATGAGAACAAATATTTGGTAACGAGAGAGGGTGATCCCGTAGGTACCAAATAACAAGGTGTCGCCAATATTACAGGGCGTTATTAAATGGGGATGGGGAGGGCGGATTGGTCAGAATGGGAGCAGCAGAATGGGAGTGGTTTGAAGCCGCTCCCGTTGAACCAGAGCTCGTTGCTCAGCTGCTGAGCAGGGTCGCGTTTCGGACATATCGAGTGGGGTGAGTAATAGGGGTTACTTTGGGATGTTTTTACAGGCTCACACTATGTGGCAGGCATCTGTCACACCACCATAATGTTGACACGAGGCATTGATTTTTTGATCAAAATCTTTTGCTATAGCCTCTCAGAGCAGCGCATTGGTTAGAAGGCGACATATAACGCGTTCTTGTGTAGCAGATGGGCATTTCTTCTGAGCCAATACAGTCGGCACTGTTCGCACTAAATAGGCTCAGATTGTGCTGAAGCGAAGCAGGGTGTGACATTCAGGCTGCTCAGAGAAGCACGCAGGATCCCTGAGAATGTGCTGCGCTGGCCGCTGCATCTGCAGCTTTATTGCATTGAAGGCGCTGATGGCCAAAGTCCATATTGGGAAGCCCCTTCATCGCCGCGTACGCTTTGCGATCATTCAGCCTTTCGGTGCCGTAGCTGTCACAGCGGTTTAAGAAGATATGGACCCTGAATAAAGCAGCGGAAGGAAGCGTTTTGCAAGTTATATGCCGTAGTAGAAGAATGCTGAAATCGGGCTATGCCAGTACCAATGTCATGCTTACATATACTCACAATTACTGATATGGCAGAAATTTTTTGTTTTATTTTGCAGTTATTGTCAAACCTTAGTTGTTCACTCTCCAGTTGTATTTTATGGATATCAGGCAATTTGAAATTAGGAAAAGGCTATACAATTTTCCGGTTTTAGTTGAAGTACCCTTACATCTTTCTGACGCCTTGAAATAGATGGCCAATCAGCGACGACACATACGAATCCGTTGTTCGGTTTGAGGGATGCTTTGCTTATCTGCACACTCGAACTCTTTCGGGAAAACGGCGGCGAAGCGGTCCCTATTGCTTCCAAAACGGGCGCTTCCTATGCACCCCTCAGAACGATGTTGAGATGATTTTTGGAGCTTATGGGACCGCCTCTTACATAGAGCAAGCAAAAATCACGTATTATATTACAGCATAACCTTGCGGATAATAAAACCACTAATGAGTGAAACTAATAAGCACTACTAGCAGCTCTAATACTTGGCGCTAATTACTATCACTGTGGTAAGTTATAGTGCAAGATGTTCATACAGCAAAGCTGTCGCCTCTACTCTTGACGACACTTTAGCGCCCCATAAAACTCACAAAGCTGATGCTTTGCTGTCGCGTGCCAAGTAGCTTATTAGAAATGCATTGATTGATATAGATTCATATTCCTTTGTTTGCCTGACTAGCCGCCTGTTCCTACGCAGATCGAGAGTACAACCATTTAACGGGTTTACACCTTTCTTACAATGCGTTCATTTTTTGCATTATGAGGCACATCTGAGGGTCTTAATTGTAAGTTGGCCGACAGACTGAGGCTGGCTTTCGGTGAATGCAAAACAATCAGGTGTCTTGTGCTGTACGATTTCTGTGCACTTTAGATTTCTAGATAGTCTAAATCACTCCGTAGCCCTCCATTATGGCTCCTCTTTGTACTTTCACTTCCCCCTTCCCTTACGACCCGGTGAAGGTGTCCACGGAACAAAGGTGTCGTCACTGTCTGGAAGATGTTGAATTAACGACCATTAGTTCTTTGATTTACTGGAATTCGAATTGTTACCTGACGTATCATGATGCCTTGCTGGCATTCGGCGAGTGAAAATGAAGTGTCTGGGTCGGTTTACGAAGACGACATTGAGTGTCTAGCTGAGCGGTAAAAGTGGTGCCCATCGATTCCAAAGTGGTGTTTCCCACTGGTGTGTGATTTCCAATCGTAACATTTTTGGTGGATAAGAAATAATCGATCCCGTACAATATGCTGGATCTCCGCAGTGGCCGCCAATTCGCTACCGTCACCATGTCCACAGACGCCTCCTCAGCTACGGCCACCGCCCCAGCTCTCGTCATGGCTCAACCCAGGGATGCGGGAACCTTTTCGACGAGCTGACTTCTGGGGCCACATGCAAGCAAAAGCTTCACGACCTCTTAGCAAACCTATTGGACGCCACCTCACTTCCAAGAAAGATCTGGAATCTCGCGCCCCTACTTCTTCCGAATCCTATATTTCATACATACAAGACGTACTATCCCTGTACCGGGAAGTTTACTCAGCCATGACTGAGGAAGGCGAGGTGGGTCACATAATAAAGGGTATAGCTGGCGACGCTTAGCACCTTGTGTTAGGATTGTTCTACTGTGGACTCTTATTCTTCTGGTGTACCGGCGCTTCGAACACGCGAACCAAAAACGCATATGTCGCCATTTGACCGGCTGCCGACCATAGCTGCTAGCTCGTCCTGTACTGTCCTGCCTACTCTCCATCAGCCTTCCAACCAGAATACCTTGGCCCGTATCGTCCGCCGCGAACTCGAAAACTTGGCTCCCGCTGTTTCTTAATCGCAGATGACTTACAACACCCTGCCTACACTATTCTTCATCCAGTCTGTTGTTCGCCAGGAGGATGCTAATATGGGCATCTCTCTGGCCATGTCCCGAACACCATCGACTCCAACTCAGGCCCTCCTGTGGTGGTTGCTGCCTCCACCTCCAATTTCATGCCTAGGAACCCCTACCATAATCCTAATGATTGGCGTACCACTAACAATCACCCAATCTTCTTCGCTTGTTCCCTTGTTGGTCATATCTCTCGGCACTGCCGCAAAAAACTGGTACTTGCGTCACGGCGGTTCTACTATCTCAAACGAAGTGGACTGTGCACCGCGCCGTTCCGCGCCCCAAATCAACCCGTCCCGTACTAATCTTGTTCCACCTGACCTCTGCTGACCTTTTCTCCGCAATCTAACCTCATCGAAGTCCTTGTGAGTGACAATCCAATCTCTGCTCTTACTGACACCGGTGCCCAACTCTCTGTTCTCGGTTCCTCGTTTCGTCCTCGCCCGAAGAAAGTCAAGACGCCAGCAATTTCGCTCACCATTCATGTCGACAATGACAGCTGTAGTGCCGAGCTTGGCATGTGTACCGCTCGCGTAACCATTGCTAGTCGTTACACACCAGTGTTATTCACCTTCCTTCATGAATTCCCCCTTAACCTGATACTTGGCCTTGACTTTTTGACCGCTCACTCAGCCCTTATTGACTGCTCAACCGCCATTCTATGCTTGGACCTTTCCCTCTACTCTGAAGACCTGTCCACACCACCTCGCCTTCGCTCCTTTCCTTCCTGCTATTTCATCCGTTTGGAGTGTCTGAAGTGAGTAATCTACATTTTACAACTGTGCCACAGCTTCATAATGGCAGGTAGTGTTGTTTCTATCAACTTAAGGCATCCTACGTTTTTTTTTTTCAATTTATTACATCTAGTTTTATTCTGTAATCTTGCT
>JAJIZL010094397.1:0-17648 GCA_023969395.1 Amblyomma maculatum | reverse complement strand
ATTGCCGTGCAACTTCGTCCCGTACGAAGTCTTTAATTTCTTGAATTCGTGTGGAGCTGACAGGGACGTCAGACATAGCCGCGATTGTGGCTTCAGGCTGTCGAGGGACGATGCGTTGCCGACGAAAGTCGATGTAGCTTTGACACATCGTGACAACCTCACTTACAGTACGGGGCTCTTTTGCCATCAGAATGTTGAATACGCCTTCCTGGATGCCGATCATGATGTGGCGAAGCTTCTCGGCTTCAGTCATTGATGCGTTTACACGGTGACACAAATCTAAAACGTCTTCGATGTAGCTGGTAAAGGTTTCTCCTGTCTGCTGCATCCGCTCGCGCAAACGGTGTTCGGCGCGAAGCCTGCAGACCGCAGGTCAACCGAAGACATCCACAAATCGGGATTTGAACGAGGCCCAAGTTGGAATGTCAGCCTCGTGATTTGTGAGCCACAACTTTGCTACTTGGGTCAATTAGAAGATCACGTTGTTAAGTTTTAGGATGTCATTCCACTTATTGTGGGTGCTTACTCGTTCATACGAAGACAGCCTAGTCCTCGACGTCCTGATCGTCGGTACCGCTGATGACCGACGGGTCCCGCTGGCGAAGCCCCCGGAGCATGGAATAGAGGGGCGAGGTAGCGGGGCCGGTGGTGTTAGTGCTGGAGTCTGTCATTGAGGTAGGATTTCGGCGGCTGCGGAGCTCCAGGGTGAGGAAATGGAACAGAAATCCCCGACCTCCACCAAGTGTTAAGCGGGGATCCAGGCACTGGTAGTGGGCACTGGTGGCGAGCAGGACCGGAGCAGGGGTGTCCTAACTTGCAGTCAGCTGGTCCGCAGAATCACTTTCTCTTCCTCCTTCTCGGTGATCCGCCCACTTAATCGGAACCTCTTCTTTACACAAACAACAAATTTCAAAATCTTATTACCAGCCGAAAAACAAAATATGCCGAAAGGAGTCGTTGACAACAAAAATCATTAGAGAGTCTAGGATTACTACGCGAGACGACCGGCCATTGTGCTACCACTGCTGGGAACCCGGCCACGTTCGGCGCCCACAGCCCCTACCACCAGATGGTTCTCAGGGGTTTTTTCTTTTGGACGCACCTCGACCGCCCTGCGGGGAGCGACCACAGGAGATCGATCACTGCTTGGCCGCTAACGTGCAGCCCCCGACTGCACACCGACGCCAGTCCTGATCCCCGTCTCCAAGGAGGTTCTCTTCTCCCAACCGCCCGTTGACCTCTGCGCAGTTCAGAGGCACG
This sequence comes from Amblyomma maculatum, assembly GCA_023969395.1. Taxonomy (NCBI): domain Eukaryota; kingdom Metazoa; phylum Arthropoda; class Arachnida; order Ixodida; family Ixodidae; genus Amblyomma; species Amblyomma maculatum. The sequence continues at coordinate 16,388 of JAJIZL010094397.1, read as the reverse complement.
CCCCCACGGCGGGAAAACTAAAGACTGCGTCTTACGGGGGTAGGGCAGCCGCAGCTGTACAGAGTCAAGAGCCTCCACCCGACAATTTACCGCGACGTGCCTACTGACGGCGACTCGACCCGACGAGCCTACCGACGAGCTGCGAAAAGTTGGTTTCCATCGAAATTACAGTAACCGCCGACAACCGTAACGTAAATGCACTCGTGGATACTGGCGCTGATTTTTCGGTAATGAGCAGCTGGCTAGCCACGACCCTCGGAAAGGTTTTGACGCCTTGGACTGGGGGCACAGATCCGGACAGCTGGCGGCCATGTCGTGACACCGATTGGTGTCAGTACCTCGCGATTACGGATCTGACACGTAACTTTCCCCGGCTGCTTTGCTGTGCTCTCCGAGTGCTCCAAAGACCTGATACTCGGTTTAGATTTCCTCCGATAGTATGGCTCTGTGATCGTCTTAAACGACCTAATTGTGTCGTTTGCTGCCCACCGGCACTCTTCATGCCGAACCCCAGCAACACACACCAAAGCTACGAGTCTGTGACGATCACATTGTTATACCGGCAAGATCCAGCATGTTTGTGACTCTAGAGTGTGATCAGTGAGCAGCCCCGGAACTCGTGGCATCGCCGAAGCCAACATGTCGTTGCCTCTGAGTCGGCAAGTCTGTGTAGCTAGAGGAGTTATTGAGCTGAAGGACAGGGGAACCGAGGTTTTGGTGACGAACTTCGGTTGCGAACTGCAATGTTTGACGAGCAAAACATCGATTGTGTATTTTGAAGAACTCCCGGAATGCGCAGGGCAGTACGTGTTGTCGAAAATCACAAACTCATTAGAAACGTCTACTACTCCAGTTAAAACCGACATCAACCCGGACCTCCTGCCTAATCAAAAACGCTGCCTAGAGACCATTATCGACGCTTTCCGGGATTGTTTTGCAACGACTTCCAGGGTTAGACAGACGCCGCTCGCAAAGCATTGAATTATAGTCGACGACAAACAGAGACTATTACGTCAGTTGCCTTATCGGGTCTCTCCAAAGGAGCGAGATGCAATTCGCCGACAAATAAAGGAAATGCTCCAGGATGACGTGATAGACGAGCCCATGGGCGTCGCCTGTTGTCCCCGTGGCAAAGAAAGATGGAACCTTAAAGTTCTGTGTTGATTACCGCCGTTTAAACAAGGTTACCAAAAAGTCGTTTATCTTCTACCGAGCATTGACGACTTCCTAGACTGTCTGCGCTACGCCAAATACTTCTCATCACTCGATTTACGCAGTTGTTATTGGTAGATAGAGGTGGACGAACGCGACCGGGGACGCGATGTGTGGCTCCTGCTACCTTCCAGCGGATGATGGAGACTGTGCTTTCTGACCTGAAATGGCAGTCTTGCCTGGTGTACCTGGATGTTGTTTCTTTTTCTGACACTTTCGAGGAACACATGAGGCGCCTGCGCCCCGTCTTCGAAGCCATTCGTTCAGCCGGCCTTAAGCCAGAAAAGTGCCATTTCGCTTTCCAAGAGCCGAAGTTTCTGGGCCACATTGTGAGTGCCAAGGGCGTTAGCACAGACCCCTACAAAACAGTCGCCGTATCTGCTTTCCCCATTCCAACTGACAAGCGAACCGTGTGTCGTATTCTGGGTCTTTGTGCCTACTATCGGTGTTTTGTGAAGAACTTCTCGCGGCTAGCTGAGCCCTTAACTCGCCTCGCAAAAGGTAACGAACCGTTCTGCTGAGGTAAAGAGCAGAAACGGTCTTTTGAGAAACTACGAATTCATATACTAAGGGCACCTATACTTAGTAACTTTGACGAGCAAGCCGACACAGAACTGCGCACAGACGCAAGTACCGCCGGCGTTGAAGTGGTCCTTGTACAAAGGCAGGATGGTGTGGAACGCGTAATCGCATACGCAAACTGCACCCTATCCCGGTCTGAGATGAACCACTACCCTACTGAAAAGAAGTGTCTTGCTATTGTGTGGGCAGTGACAAAATTTAGCCCCTACTTGTATGGCCGGCCTTGCCTAGTAGTGGGCGATCACAACTCACTCTGTTGGTTTTGGAGCCTCAAAGATCCTTCAGGGCGGCTATTGCGCTGGAGCGTTCGACTTCAGGAATTTGATGTTATGATCGTCTATAAATCGGGCAAGAAGCACAGTGATGCAGACTGTCCCGCGCACCTCTTCAGCATAATAGCACTTAGTTCCACGACGATTCTCTTTTCCTTGGCGCTATCTCCGCGGACACTTTGGCTCAACAACAAAGAGGCGACCTTGAACTACGGCATCTCATTGAGCATCTAGAAGGAAATACTTCTACTTCGCCGCGAATCTTCTCACGCGGATGGTCATCATTCTGTTTACGAGACGGGATCCTGTACAAGAAGTACGGGCCAACGAAAGCTAATTCCCTTTTCGTCATACCTAAGGCTATTCGCGACGAAGTCCTGCAGGCGTCCCATGACGACCCTTCTTGGGGTAACCTGGGTTTTTCGCGAACGTTAGCGCGCATACGCCAGAAGTAGTATTATTGGCCTAAGCTCACTGCGGTGGTCAAGCACTACGTCAAAACTTGCCGGGAGGGCTAACGTTGAAAGACGCCACCGAATAAGCCAGCCGGACTTCTACAAGCTATTCATCCTCCACGAGTCCCGCTGCAACAAGTGGGCATAGACGTACTCGGCCCGTTTCCTGAGTCCTCGCTCGGTAATCAGTACATTGTGGTCGCCACCGACTATCTCAGCCGATACTGTGAAACGAAAACTCTTCCCCGCGGAACCGCTGCTGAAATTGCGACCTTTTCATGCAGAGCATTGTATTTCGTCACGGTGCGCCCACAGTCATTATAACTGACAGGAGAATGGCTTTAATCTGGGCGTGTACGCAGTCAGTTATGCGACACAGTGGCACCAGCCACCGAAGAACAACCGCTTATGACCCGCAAACAAATAGACTCACAAAAATGGCTTAATAAGATAATTTCCAGTATTATTTCAATGTATTTCGACGAGGATCATCGAAATTGGGACGCAATACTTCCCTATGTCACCTTCGCGTATAATACTGCGCCACAAGAAACGACGCACTTCACTCCGTTTCGTTTAGTCCACGGCCGCGAAGCCATGACTAGGCTGGACCCAATGCTGCTTTTGATAGTGTTAATCCCGCAGTCATGGGTGCTGATGAATTCGTTCTGCCTGCCGAGACCGCCTGCCAACTTGCTCGACAGCGTATCCGGCGCCAGCAAGAAAAAGACCCTCACCGGTATAACTTATGCTACAGAAATACGAGTTACGAGCCCGGAGAACGAGTTCGGCTGTGGAAACCACTCCGTGTAAGAGGGCGGGGTGAAAAGCTGCTTCGGCGATACTTTGGCCCGTATGAGGTAGTCCGCCAACTCAGTGAGGTGAACTATGAATTCCTTCCCCAGGGAACTAACTGCCCGTTCCTCTCGACGGCCAACGTGTGAGGTGGTTCACGTTGCACGAATGAAGCCCTACCATGTTCGTTAGCTGCTTGTTCGCCCCAGCCACCCAATACTACCGATGTTTATTGTTGCTCGGATCACCAACGGTTTGTGCCGAGGAGGGCACCTTTCAAAGAGGGGGAGTAATGCCGCATTACTAGTCACTCATGTGGCGCCGTCATGCGGCCAGACCGGATTACCGACGTTTAACCTGGCCTTAGCTATGCTAGTGACTCCAGCCTTCTTCGTCTACTCTCTCTCGAGCTCCCTCCAGCCTTGCCGCGTTCCAGTGCCACGTGACTGTGAATAAACCCATCTTTTAACATTCTGGCTGTTTGACGGTGACAATATCCATACCTTCAACCAAGTGATAGAAAAATGCTCGGATTATAACCAGCCCGTATACATAGCATTCACTGATTCCGGAAAAGCATTCAACTCAGTAGAAACCTCGGCGGTGATGCAAGCATTGGGAGATCAGGAGGTATACGAGCCGTACGTGAAAGTGCTGGAAGATATATAAAGGGGCCGCACAGCAACCATAGTTCTGCATTAAGAAAGTAGCAAAATTCCCATAAAGAAAGGTGTTAGCCACAGAGACACGATCTCCCCTATACTATTCACGGCTTGCTTAGAGGAAGTATTGAGAGACTTGGAATGGGAGCAGTTAGGGATAAGGGTAGATGGAGACTACCTCAGTAACCTGTGATTTGCTGATGACATTGCCTTGCTAAGTAACTCAGGAGATGAACTGCAAATAATGTTTGGGGACCTAGACAGGAAAAGTAGAAAGGTAGGCTTGAAAATCGGTATGCAGAAGACTAAGGTAATGTTCAACAGCCTCGGGAAGGAACAGCAGTTTACGATTGGTAGCGAAGCACTGGAAGTAGTAGGTGAATATGTCTACTTAGGACAGGTAGTGACAGCAGATCCGGATCGTCAAAAGGAAGTAACAAGAATAGTAAGATTGGGATGGAGCGAATTTGGCAAGCACTCGTAGATTATGACTAGCAGCTTACCGGTATCGCTAAAATAGAAAGTATATAACAGTTGCATCTTACCTGTACTTACCTATGGGGCTGAAAAGTGGAGGCTAACCAACAGGGTTCTACTTAAGTTGGGGACAACTCAAACGTTTATAGAACGAAAAATGGTAGGGATAACATTAAGAGATTGGAAGCGTGCAGATTGGGTCAGAGAAATAACTCAAGTTACTAACATTCTAGCGAAAATCAAGAAAAAATGGGCATGGGCAGGCCATGTAATGCAAAAAGAAGATAACCGATGGTCACTCAGGGTAACAAACTGGATTCCAAGGGAAGGAAAGCTTAGCAGGGGGTGGTATAAAATTAGGTGGGCGAATGAGGTTGAGAAGTTCGCAGGGGTCGAGTGGATGCACCTAGGACAGAAGCGGGTTAAATGGAGAATTATGGGAGAGGCCTTCGCCCTGCAGTGGATATAGTCAGGCTTATAATGATGATGATGATGATGCAGATTTTTGAAACACCTTGCGAAACTGTTCAATTCAATAACGCCAGCAATAATACATGCACCGTGAAAATGCCTAATGCATTTTCAAGGACTGCATCTAGCGGTAAATGTGTTGTGATAAATATGCACTGCGTTAGATCGTCCAGATGACAATTGCTTTGGGAACGGCACAATAAAGGGGCTCTACTCGGGAGTCCTTCACAGGCAAGCTGAAACTATTAACGGCCAAGCTTGCCATTTTTTTTTCTCTCAGGATGGATAAGAACCCCGGAAGACACCAGGTGTGGCACGCGCCGAAATTCCTACTTTTCCTGGAGGCCATGCGTTTTTATGCAAACATTAAGGTGTTGTGGCCAACAATGGTGAACAGGAATGTGCTGTACCAGTAATCGATGTCAATGTGATCAGAGACTTGCTCTCCTGGCGGGCGCATTTCAATATGGCTGCAGGTGAGGGCTCATGTTTATTGCGGGAGGCCGTTCACGGCAGCATATATAGTACAGCCGCCCAAATTTATGTGGCGTGCGCGACTGTCGCATTTTCTGTAATTCGGAGCGTCAGCAATAAAATAGCGTATTCGCGGCGGGTTTACTTGGGGCAATATAATTTGCAATACGTTTTTCCACAGACTACCACGGGTTAATCGTGATGACTACCTTACGTTTATTAGTGTCCCTGCTCTCGGTATGATCCATTGGTCCCTCTTAATGCATTTTCTGTACACAATATGTTTAAGTTCCTACTGTTTGCTCTGTAGAGTGACTTGTATACACTGCGTGATAGGTGGGGCCCATCTTCTCGTGTACGGTTTCCCGCAGAGGTGCCAGCGAGCCTCATTAACAGGAGCGAGCAAAGCTGTGGAGCTATCGCTGCTCTCAGGCCCCCATTCGTTGTCTTGAAGCTGCTGATCCAAATAAGAGCTTCTGGTATGAGCCGTTGCTCTATGCTGTTTTGATGACGATTTTGTTTACAACTTTAAGGTCCCAACTCGACTAATGATATGAGAGATGCCATAGTTCAGGAGTCTGGAAACTTAGACCACGTCAGGTTCTTTATATTCAGCTGACATCGCACAGGATACAGGCGCCATGCTTTTCGCCTCCATCGAAAGCCGACCGCGAGGCTGGAATTCGATCCCGCATCTTTGGATACAGCAGTAGAGTGTCCTATCCACCACAATATCAGACGAATTCCCAAAATAATAGTTGTTGCTTGGGACGTTGCAAACATTGCTCTCAGCCTCTTACTATAATCATTGGTTACGACAAACCCGCGCTTCGAAAGTTTTTAGGAAGCTTCACTCTATACAGTTCGGTGGCAGAGGCTCTTCAATATATGCGTGCTCCGGTGCGCACCAGTGACATTTGAATGTCACCGGCGTCGGGCTGATTGTGTAGCCCTAACCATAAATAAATAAGGAGTATTAAAATGTTGGTCACGAACCAAACACCGTATTCGAAGTACCTGTTCGACGCAAGAGCCCCCATTCCACAAAATACGGCTAATTGCGAAATGAGATACATCTCATGAGGCAACTTAACAGACTGTTCAAAGTATAACTTCAGTTTTCGCAATAGTTTAATAAAAAGCGGCTTGTAGTAGTATGAGGCAACTTAACAGACTGTTCAAAGTATAACTTCAGTTTTCGCAATAGTTTAATAAAAAGCGGCTTGTAGTAGTTGTTGATTTGATATTAGACTGAACTTTGTTACTACAACTTTGAACTTTAGGGATTCGAATATAAGTGCAGAAATCACACGCGAACAAAAACTCTTTAACGGTAACAAAAACACTGGATATATTCAGCAAAGTTTACACGAGTCTTTCTCCGACGAAGGGGGCGTTCCACACTGTCTCGTCCCCTCTTCTCTCTCTCGGCCAGTCGTTCCCAGCAGCACTCGCACCCCGCACGTGCGCACAACCTCCTCGTCGCCGGCCCAGGCCCCTCCTTCTCCTCAGCGGGGTGCCACGCCGACCCTTGTTTCCAATCGCGCGTTCCCCGATCGTTCCGGGGAAGTGGACTATGCCGTCTTCGGTTTGTAACTTGAAACTAGGAACGCGCTGACTTTTGCTGGCTGCTCTTTCGGGAGCAAGAGCTCGGCATTTCTTCTCTGCTTTGTGCTCAGATTAGTGGCCCTTTTTCGTTTCTGAAGTCGAGCTACGTGATTGTCGGTTCTTTTTTTTATTTATATATTCTTTACACGCCTAATATACTCCTAAAACGAAATTATTTTCAAAAGTATACTGTGAAGAGGAAGTAGTGCACGAGAAACATTCCAGGCAGTGGCATCGCGATCGCTGCGCGTGTAGCACCTGACTGTGTTCGCTGTCGCTGTTTTCGCCGCTGATCTGCCCAGTCCTACTGATCGCGTCCTGCTGATCTGCTCAATAAACCCCATCTTACATTTTGTGGAGGTGCCGGTTAAGGTCTATCCTCTCGCCCTGGAACTCCGCAGTCGCACATTACCACCTCCTGCGAAGCCTGAGGACGTTAACTACCAAGCCGCACAAGTTGGCTCGACCATCATCTGTTCTGGCTACCTCCGACAGCGAGGTCCCGCCATCTTCAATGGCGCTGATGACCATAACGGCGAGGACTGGCTCACATCCTATGAGCGAGTGAGCGCTTATAACAAATGGGACGCGGAAACGAAATTAAGCAACGTGATTTTCTATCTCTCCGGCGTAGCCAATCTATGGTTTCGGAACCATGAAGTGGACATTTAATTGTGGTCCGTATTCAAAGCCACCTTCTCTGACGTTTTCGGCCATCCGGCTGTGAGGAAACTCCGTGCTGAACAGCGCTTGCGTGCCCGGTCTCAGCAGGTTGGCGAGAATGTCACCAAGTTATATTGAGGACGTTGTCGACTTGTGCAAGTGCACGAACGCTCAGATGTCAGAGGCCGACAAAATCAAGCACGTTCTGCAAGGCATCGATGAGGCCGCCTTTCAGATGCTGACTGCGCAAGATATCCGCACCGTCGCTGAAGTGGTCACGCTGTGTCAAAGTTGTGATGAACTGCGCAGAGGGCCATTACTCGTGCGAACACCATGCACTCTGAGTCGCTTGCTGGCCTGACAGATGCAGCTGAACATTCTGCGCTCCTGCAACAAATCAAGAGCTTCATTCCGGAAGAAGTTGCTCGACAGCTCTCCCTTACGTCCTGCATTAAGGGCCTTCCTCACACTTCGCTCCCAGTTTGCGCCAGATAATTCAAGAACAGGTATCTGAATCCCTTCCTACAGCCCTTCAATCCATCCCTGTCGCAACCCCGTTGATATATACGGCTGGTGCGGCCCGACCACCACCCACATATGCTCCGCCGCAACCTGCCTGCGTTCAGCCGCCTCCTAGTCCTGCTCGAGAACCTGTGCAGTCTATTCGACCGGCTCCAAGACCACGCAATACCTGGATCACGACAGATAACCAGCCAATTTGTTACACTTGCGGGCTGGCTGAACATATTTCTCGTTATTGCCGAAACCGTCTCTCAGTGTCGGCACCACCTACTCATTGCTCGGACACTGGTCTTCGACGCCTCAGTATTCCTCGCCTACTGAGCCTCCAGACAGCCGTCATTTCTCCCCAGACAGCTCAGCCATGTCTGACCGCCGTTCATCGTCGCCGCGACGCCGCTTTATCTCTCCGATGCGATGTCGACAGAACGCTTCACGTTAGGAAAACTAGAGGCCGCTGTTCCTGAGGCGAGAACTGCGATCCCGTCGAGCTTCCCAAGTCCTCATCTGTCGGCGGCAAACATTATTGAAGTTTTCGTCGAGGGTGTTGCTGTCATGGCTCTAATGGACACTGGTGCTGCGATTTCGGTTATGGACGCAAAACTATGTAGGTCTAAAGAAAGCGATGACGCGCGGGGCTTTCGTTGCGAACGGCCAGAGCTCAGCATATCAAGCCTTTAGCAGCGTGCACCGCTGGAGTAGTTATCCAGAATTGCCTTTATACGATTGTGTTCGTCGTGCTGCCAAGTTGCTCACACGCTGTAACTTTAGGCTGTAATTTCCCGTCGCGTAACGCTGCTATTATCGATTGTGCTCGAGCTGAAGTGGGGCTCTCGACTGTTCCCGATGCCTTACCAGACGCTGATCCACCAAATTCCTGTGCTAAGCCCTCGTCGCCGAAGATATCGACCTTCCTCCCTTCTCTTCTCTGCTTGTTCGTGTCGCTTGTGCCTCTGTAAGCGATGACACCGTTCTCTTCACACAAGCCCATACTTTCCTGCGCCGCAAGTGTCTTCCATTGCACTACGCTGTGCTCGCTATTGCCGCTGGCCTTTCCATGTTATGGGTCTCCAACCCATTAAACTCCCCTACTGTTTTGCTTCACGGTGAATGCCTCGGCAGTATCCAGCCAATCGCATCTCTTGTGATCTCTGAGGAACGTGACGATGCGCCGCACTCTGCCGTGACTGCGCCTGGCCTCTCTTCACCTGCACCCGCTCTCTACTCTACAGACTTGTTCCTCCGTTCCATCTACGCCGATCTTCCTCCAGCGCAGCGCACTCACCTTTTGAAACTACTACATCAATTGCGCTCCTCCTTCGACTCTCAAAGTTCTTTGGGTCAAACTTCTACAGCCACTGCTTGCATCGACACCGGCACCCACGCACCACTGCGACAGCGCCCTCATTGTGTGTCTGCAACCGAACGTCAAGCTATTGAAGAGCAAGTCGACCCAATGATTCAGAATGGCGTGATTCTACCCTCAAGCAGCCCTTGGTCGTCGCCTGTTGTCGTCGTAAAAAGAAAGGTTGTTCTATCCGCTCCTGTGTCGATTATCGCCGCCGTAATAAGATTACGCGAAAAGACGTCTACTCACTCCCACGCATCGACGATGCTCTCGATTGTTTGCAAGGTGCCGAGCTCTTTTCTTTCCTAGACTTACGTTCCGGGTACTGTCAAATTCCCCTGGAAGCGGCTGATCGCCCCAATACTGCCTTTGTTACTCCCGATGATTTGTACGAATTTACAGTTATGCCGTCTGGCATTTGTAATGCCCCGACAACATTTGAGCGGATGATGGACGCCCTTTCGCGTAGCCTAAAGTGGAAGACGTGCCTCTGCTACCTCGACGAAATTGTCGTCGTTTCTCCTGACTTTGACACACACCTCTACCGTCTGAAGCATGTTTTGACCTGCCTATGTGATGCCGGACTGCAGCTGAATTTAAAACAATGTCGTTTTACCGCCCGCCAGCTCACCATTCTCAGCCACGTTGTCTCCAAAGAAGGTGTATCTCCAGATCCTGCCAAACTTCGTGCCGTAGCAGGCTTTCCCTAACCGACTTCCATCAAAGATCTACGTAGCTTCTTCGGTCTGTGATCTTACTTCGCCGCTTTATTAGAAATGTTCCTTCAATTGCTACCCCCTTGACAGACCTTCTGTCCGGCAGTTCCGACCTTTCATCGTGGTCACCAACGCGCGACGATTCTTTCAATGCTTTACGCCACATCCTCACGGCACCGCCTGTCCTACGTCACTTCTACCCCACAGCGCCTACTGAGGTCCACACGGACGCTAGTGGTATTCGTCTGGGCGCTGTGCTCGCTCAGCGCAAATCAGGTTATACTGAATACGTGGTCGCCTATGCTAGCCGTACACTCACGAAGGCTGAATCCAATTACTGTGTCACTGAAAAAGAGTGCTGAGCGAATATTTGGGCTCTTACTAAATTCCGCCCTTACCTCTATGGCCGCCCTTTTGGCGTAGTGACCGACCACCATGCGCTTTGCTGGCTTTCCTCACTGAAAGGCCCGTCCGGCAGACTGGCAAAATGGGCTCTTCGCCTTCAGGAATATGATGTCCGCGTTGTTTACCGCTCCGGTCGCAAGCATCATTACGCCGATGCACTTCCCGCTGCCTCCTTATAGCTGAGGTCCCAAGCCTTTCCTCTTCCGACGATTCCCCGCCATCGCTTCCCATCAATGACATGCGCTCCGCGCAACGGCAAGTTTCTTGGATAATTCTCTGAATTTTATCTCCAATCCTACAGCTGCTTCTGCATTGCGTGCTCTCCTCGCCATGCTTCTCACTTCGCAATTCGTGATAACCTCCTCTAAGGCCGCAACTACGGCGCAGATGGCTTCAAGTGGTTGCTAGTTATTCCCCGGTAGCTACGTTCGCAAGTCTGTAACTATTTACACGCTGACCCACAATCTGATCAAGCGGGCGTCTTCAAGAGACACACTCGTCTCCGGCTGCGTTACTACTGGCGGGGCATGTGCACTTTCGTACTCAAGTACGTTCGCTCATGTCTCGCCTGTCAACATCGCAAGCCATCTCAACTTTCTGCTGGAGAGTTGCTGCCGTTACCCAGCCACCCACGCCATTTCGACCGCATCGGCATTGATTTGTACGGGCCGCTTCCCTACACTGCAGCCGGCAACCGCTGGGATATCGTATCCGTTGATCATCTGACGAGGTATGCAGAAACCGCCGCACATCCATCTGCCACAGCGTCATAAGTAGCTTCCTTCATTTTGCAGCGATTTGTTCTTCGCCACGGCACACGTCGAGAGCTGCTTAGCGACAGAGGACGCGTTTTCCTGAGTGACGTTGTGAAAGCGTTGCTCACCAAGCGCACCAGTATTCATAGAACCACCTCCGCCTATCACCCCCAGACCTCACTGAGCGTTTCAATCGTACCCTTGGCGATATGCTCTCTATGTACGTCTCCTCCAACCACTCAAATTGGGACCTCGCCCTTCCGTATGTCACTTACGCTTACAATACCGCAGCGCAGTCTATTACTGGCTTCTCTCCTTTTTTTTCTTTTCTCCGCTACAATCGACACCATACTCCTGTATCAGCCAGACATATCAGAGTATACTCCTGCGTCTCAAGCAGCCCAGCATGCGGATGACTGTCGACAAATTGCCCGCGCATTCACGGCTAACACCCAGTACCGCCATAAATCCAACCCTGACAACCAACAGTCGACACCGGACTTCTCGTCTGGCGCTCTTGTGTGGCTGTGGATGCGTTCCAAAGCTCGACTGTCTTCAAAATTTCTTCCTAAATATCATGGCCCATATCGAGTTTTGGAGTGCACCTCCCCGGTTAATTATGCGGTGGAACCTCTTACGCCGTCTCATGATCTACGCCGGCGCGGACGAGAGATTGTTCACGTCCAGCGCCTCAAACCCTATTATGACCCTGCCGTCTTGCTCACGCCGTAAGTCGCCAGGATGGCTCCTCTTCAACCCGTGGGTAATTGTGAAGAGGAAGTAGTGCACGAGAAACATTCCAAGCTGTGGCATCGTGATCGCTGCGCCTGTCGCACCTGTGTTCGCTGTCGCTGTGTTCGCCGCTGATCTGCTCAGTCCTGCTGATCGAGTAATGCTGATGTGCTCAAAAAACCCCTGTCTCACAATACTTATATCTTTCAGTTGAAGAAAATGACTTTCTATGCTTCAGAAGTCGCTAAATATATAAAACAATTATGTGCCCGTTAAGAAGCTTTGCCTGTCTCTTCAGCTGCGTCACAGAAAGTGGATGAGGATCGCAATTCGTGGAATGTATATTACTCTATTCGCGGGGACTTCAGGACATTAGACGCCTTGTTGAGGTTAGTCTTAATACAATCGCATTACACTTGTTTATAATAAAACAGTACCCTGCATATCTGTCAATTTTGAGTGTGTAATATTGTAACACTAGTTTTTACCAAAAGCAGAATTTCCATTCCTTAGAGCTATTTATGTTTAAAGCTTTGAAAGAAACTCTCAGAGTAGTTTCAAAACTGATTTTGAAATACTTCCTAAAAACCACATCACCAGTAAAACACCCTTTGTGCGAAATACTTTTGGAAGTTATTTTATGACTGCTCGAATGGTGTTAATTGATATAAATCCAAATATGACCTTTAAACTTTTTTTTAAACGCTATATGTCAATGCATGACCGCATATTAGCAGTTAAGAAATATATTCGCAACAAAATATACACGAAGTTCCTTATCTTTCTGTAAGCTTTCAGTTTTCAAAAGAAAATGAGTGCATCGATATGCCACTGTTATGTGTAAGATTGTTAGTAATTCAACTGTAAACTTTTCCAACTTCGACAATTTTCTGTTTATCCTGATCGTGGTCTTTTGTGAGAAGATTTAAAATTGTTTGCGAGTATGGAGGAAACATTTCTAACCTACTAATAACTTATAGCTCACACGCTCTATCAAATCTCATAGAGCATTTAGGCTCTGTCCTTTTGGAGTAATCAGCTATGAATCTAAGCCAATAGTTCGGTGCATTACAAGTAGATTGAGCACTGCTGCTCTTGCGTGCGTCACTTCCAGTAAACGTCGGGTAGAATTCAGTTTAAACGGCTACTATGATTTGACAGTGAGCCCTAAAGGATGCCCGTGAACTATACAGTCGGATATTGGATGGTGGTAAAATTTCGTGATACTTGTTGCTGTATATCTTTACTTCATGCCAAAATAATACATAATCTATCAAAGGTACGTCTTGCAAGAGACCAAGAAATGCGCAAGTTATATACACTGAAACGAGTTTTTCGAAATATTTATTTAAGTAGCGAAAGTACATTGGAGCACTTTTATAGTGCCTTCGTGCCATTTTTCTTCCAATTATAACTCCTGCTCTGCGTGAAACTGCTAATCATTTCATAGAGGCAAATTTGTTCTTTAAGTAATTGCAGATTTTTATTTGCAGCACTTTGGCCAAAACGTGGCAGCCGGGTCATCCGTTGGATATTCTTGATAGTCACTAGGCGGCGGACACCTGTATTCAATAGAGAAATTATTAAACATATTAATACACATTATTTTGTCTGAGCCTATGTGTACATGAAACGTTAATAGATGTATTGAAATCTTGTAATCCTTTCACTGCATTAAAGTGGCTACAGGAGAGACGAAAAACGCTTTATATAGTCTAAATGAAGAGAAATAATAAAATCTGTAATTGCGAAAGTAATACTACTCCCATTTTCAACCCATCGCGTAGCCACGGTCGGCAGAAACGTTTGACCTTTAATGACCCTAGATGGCTGTAACGTTATAACAGCTGCGAGAGTTGGACTACCAAGTCTAGTCGTCAGGTGGCGGCGCTTGGTAGGCACGGCGTGCTGCAGCTGGAGCCGCGCTGCTACCGAGTGGAGGCGCTGCTGTCACCTCTTCTCTCGCAGTTGAGAAGAGCAGGAGGATGACAATGGGTATATAAATGCTCGCGCTTGCTCAGCTGAGACACTCGCTATGCCTCCTAAAAAACACTAAGAAAAGTCACGCCGTCTCAATGAAGCCAGGAAACAACAGCGGACTACAGAGACCGATGAAGAATGGGAACAGAGTCGCTCGACGGCGCGCTCAAGATGCAGCTAGACGAGCGCGTCGCGCTTCTCTTGAATCGTCCTCAACCGGTGGCGACTCTGAATGGAATGTAATGGATGCTTTGAACAGGGAAGACTCTTTCTCGACGTGTTCACCTGTTAACAATGAAATTTACAGTGGGGCAAAGTCAAAGTAAAATACTACGAATAGCTCTAGCAAAAGTAAGGGTTCCAAGTTTCAAAAAAGCTTTCGGTTAGCCAGTCCACCCAAAACTGGCATCTATTCAGGTTTCTCACTGTGGTCATTATAGATGGTGATCAGGATGTTTACACGTTTATTGAAATACTCCATTGCGGAGCGAGCATCCACTTTCACGTGTATCACAGCCATTCTTGTTTTCCATTCACTATGGACCTTAGACTGCAATCAAGCAAATGATCAAGCAGGATTTCGGAAACGGTACTCTACTATCGATCAAATCCATATCATCAATCAGGTGATAGAAAAATGCTCGGAATATAACCAGCCCTTATACATAGCATATGTTGATTACGAAAAAGCATTTGACTCAGTTGAAACCTCGGCGGTGATGCAGGCATTGCAAAATCAGGGCGTAGACGAGCCGTACGTGAAAGTGCTGGAAGATATATATATTGGCTGCACAGCAACCATAGTTCTGCATAAAGAAAGTAACAAAATTCCCATAAAAAATGGTGTCAGGCAAGGAGACACAATCTCCCCAGTACTATTCACAGCTTGTTTAGAGGAAGTATTCAGAGGCTTGGAATGGGAGCAGTTAGGGATAAGGGTAGATGGAGAATACCTCAGTAATCTGCGATTTGCTGATGACATTGCCTTGCTAAGCAACTCGGGGGATGAACTGCAAATAATAATTGATGACCTAGACAGGAAACGCAGAAAGGTAGGCTTGAAAATCAATATGCAGAAGACTAAGGTAATGTTCAACAGCCTCGGGAAGGAACAGCAGTTTACATTAGGTAGCGAAATCCTGGAAGTAGTAGGCGAATATGTCTACTTAGGACAGGTAGTAACCGCAGATCCGGACCATGAAAAGGAAATAACAAGAATAAGATTGGGATGGAGCGCATTTGGCAAGCACTCGCAGATTATGACTAGCAGCTTACCGGCATCACTCAAGAGAAAAGTATACAACAGTTGCATCTTGCCTGTACTCACCTATGGAGTGAAACGTGGAGATTAACCAAGAGAGTTCTACTTAAGTTGAGGACAGCCCAGAGGGCTATGGAACGAAAAATGGTCGGGGTAACATTAAGAGAACAGAAAGCGTGCAGAGTGGGTCAGAGAAATAAGTCAAGTTACCGACATTCTAGTAGAAATTAAGAAGAAATGGACATGGGCAGGGCATGTAGTGCGAAGAGAGGATAACCGATGGTCGCTTAGGGTAACAAACTGGATTCCAAGGGAAGGAAAGCGTAGCAGGGGGCGGCAGAAAGTTAGGTGGGCGGATGAGATTAAGAAGTTCGCAGGGGTGAAGTGGATGCAGCTAGTACAGAACCGGGTTAAGTGGAGAAATACGGGAGAGGTCTTCGCCCTGCAGTGGGTATAATCAGGCTGATGATGATGATGATGATGATGATGATAATGATCATAGATGAAAACAATATCTGCGGGAAGGTGGTTTCATTAAGTCGATGTTCGGTTATGAATGACTGTAAGAAAGCGGTGTATTACATCTATCTCAGTTCAGTTCATTCGTTCAGTCGTGTCCGACTCTTCGTGACACTATATGGACCATGTCACGCCACGCTTTTCGGTCTCTCACTATCTTCCTAACATCACCTAACTTCATCTGCAATGCCTCGAGGATGCCATCTAACCATCGCGTTCTCTGGCTACCCCTTCTCCGGCGACCTTCAACCTTTCCCAACTTCAAATCTTTCTCCAGCGACTCCTCTCTTCTCATCAGATAACCAAAGCAGCTGAGCTTTAACTTTAGAATTTGACCCTCCAAGCAGCAGTCAGGGTTTATGGTCGACAATATTGACTGATTTGATCTTCTGGCAGTTCAAGGAACTCTCAAGAGCCTTCGCCAGCTCCACAATTCAAACGCGTCAATTCTTCGGCGGTCAGCCTTTTTCACAGTCCAACTC